>CM070519.1:24643927-24859851 GCA_036346375.1 Guadua angustifolia
TTTTACCCGCGGGTATGTCGGGTCGGGTACCCGAGAAGATTCGGGTCGGGTTCGGGTTTATAAAATCACTCACGGGTACCCGTCGGGTATCCGAAATTCCTAATCGGTTGCCCTAGTGTTGTGCCCTTCTCCCGAGTCGCCTCCTATTCTCCATTTCCTGATTTCCCCAAATCCAATTGGCTTCTCCTTCCTACTCCCGAGTCGGCCGGCCAGTCGCCTACTCGCCCAGTCCCCAGATCCATCCAACTCATGAGTCCCACCAGCCATCTCCAATTCTCCAGTGCCGCCATCGCCCTCGATCCAGCCCGCTCAAGGCCGCCTAGCGCCTTAACCTCATGCCCACGCCCACCAACCGAACCACGAAGACGAAGTCAAGCACGCATAGCACCGGACTCTGGAGGCGAATCAAGATCTCTCTCGGCCTTTGTGCGCCGCGATCTGCTCTGCCTCTGTCGCATATGAGACATAAGTGGTATTTCTGTCTATATTCCTTCAATTTGCCATTTTCTGTTAGATTATTCTCTTTGTTTGTATTTTTCTTTTGCGATGACTCTTTCTTGAGAGTTTGATGACTTTGATCTAGTTGGACAGCTAGCTACTGGATGTTGCTTTTAGTTCATCCATTAGAAAAATTGCAGATGGGCCTGAACTACTCTAGACGTGATCCGACGCGCTATTACTCATCACTAACTCCATTTCCTTAGTTTTTTCAAGTACGAGTACAGCAGTTCCTACTCTCTTGTTTGATATTCTCCTTTTATCGTTGTCAAACATCTGAAGCCACTGTAATTAGGTTCACTTGCGTTGTTTTAAGTTTCTCATGATAAACCATTTTCACCTTGTTGAGCATCCTGCAGCAATCTAGAATGACATTCATGAATGCATTGAATGGAGGGAGTAGCATTTAGCGCTGCTGTTGTGTGATGAATGCGTTGGTTCTGCACTTCTGGAGAATACTGGACTAGTTGTGTTGTGTGAATGACTGAATGTGATGAATGTGAGCTGTTGGTTCTGCACTTTTGCTCTGTTAATCTTTCATGCGCAGTTCAGTTTGTGATGTGATTTTTGTCGGGTTTCGGGTACCGTCGGGTTTCGGATATCCGTCGGGTTCGGATTCGGGTATAGATTTCTACCCGAAAGGCCATTCGGGTTCGGGTCGGGTATTTTGATTCGGGTTTTTTTTCGGGTCGGGTTTTGTAAAACCCGTACCCAACCCGACCCGTTGCCATCCCTAATAGCCGTGCGAATCTGTTGTTGGCCGGAATTAAGTCTATACATGATTAGATAAAAAGAAAAGATGATTTTATCTACACATGCAAGTAAATATTTAATAGAAATGATGCATATGGCAACTCAAAGGCACATGGTAACTCGAAGCTATATCGTGCAAGATATGGAAAAAGAATCTACCGTGGCAAGATTTGGAAATAGAATCGTGATTGAGATAAGAGTCGATAAGCCGCAGATCACGCATGCATATCAAATCGAATTAAAACTTTCTTTGTTCACCAATATATAGAAGATCGGGATAATGACGGTTTCATGGGTATGCCTGAGGGGAAGAATGGACCACCGCCACCAACTTGTAATTAGATCGTGTCATGCATAGCCGTGTGAATCTTTGTTGGCGGTAGGAATTAAGTCCATACGTGATTAGATAAAAAGAAAAAATGATCTTATCTACACATGCAAGTAAATATTTAATAGAAATGATGCATATGGCAACTCAAAGTCACATGGTAACTCAGAAGCTGTATGCATGCAGTATATGAAAAAAGAATCAGTCGTGCAATATTTAGAAATAGAATCGGCTGATTGAGATAAGAATCTGATACGCCGCAGATCATGCATACATGCATATCCAACCGAATTAAAACTTTCTCCATTCGTCAATATATAGAAAATCGGGACAATGACGGTTTCATAGGTATGCCCAAGGGGAAGAACGGACTACCGTCACCAACTCGTAATTAGAAGTAGTAGAGATATCTTTACCGCTTCAAGCTTATCTCCTTTTTTTTCACCTCCTTAGCAAATCTCTAACAAAAATAGAAAAAATATACTAACTAATAAATTCTATCTACCTAAATATTCTCTAACTGTAAAAACAATATACAAACAAACTAAAATATCTCCATAAAAAACGCTCTAACGAAAGAAAAAAAATAAAAATAGCGAAGCAGTTCAAGCACGTGGTGAATCTGACCACAGAGGCGTAACGCGACCGAAGCACGGTGGTTGAGCCGAGGCCATGTGCTAGGTCGGTCAATCTCGACGATGTCGAGTTGACTCTTTGAGAATAATATGATTTTTTATTTGTAGCAAAGCACATGCATTCAATTAGTACATATACATATATATATATATATATATATATATATATATATATATATATATATATATATATATATATATATATATACATACATACATACATACATACATACATACATACATACATACATACATATACATACATATATATATATATATATGTGTGTGTGTGTGTGTGTGTGTGTGTGTGTGTGTATATATATACTCCTATGTACATATATATATACGCACTCTAGGAATCCATATCTCACCTTTGAATATATTTCTAGTATATAAACATTTTCTTATATAAAATGAGTATATACATAAATTATTCTATAATGAGTGGACTTTGATGAAATTCTTCATGCAACTCACATTAGAGTATCTTATAATCAGTATTAGAGTATACTTAAAATGATAAAGAGGTATAACATTGTCATTTAAGCGGTATAATGAATGTAGGAGTACATACTCTTCAGAGTATGAAACCATTTCTCTCTATATATATGAAGTTATTTTCATACTTCTCGAAGTACATACTCTCATTTTTAAGATACCACTTAAATTGTACTCCTTTATCACTTTATGTATAAATCAATAATAATTCTAAGATACTCTAACATGATTTAGCTGAAAAAAATTTACCCAAGCCCTTTATTTTTGCTATATACTATTTTTCATATGTAAAAGGAGTTTAATAACTATTTGAAGTAGTTATACGTGTAGTCTTATCCTCAGAATGATGCCTCTCTCCTTTTTTTTGTTTGGTCGCAGTACTTTTTTGTGTAGAATTTAACTATGATGCAAGCAACATGTATGATAATGTGATGTTCAATTAGTTCACATAATAAGCCTCTGCATTGACCTGGAAGTTCTTTATTCTCATTTGTTCTTGTTAATTTGCATGATGCCTGCAAGCTCTGAATGCAAGGTTGTTTGGACATAAATTGTGTCGTCAGCTATTTTTCTTCAGTACAGCGCTTCGTGCAGGTTTAGATAGGGCACAATACAAGACAAGTGCTATATCCAGTAAGGAAGAGTTTGTTTGGCACACTGATCACAAGCCTGCATATACAACGTTCAAAAACTTCTTAACGCCTGCATCTCGAAGTGACAATTATATACAGGTGAGGGGAATTGCTCTGCAATCCTACCAACTGTGTGTGTGTGTGTCCTGATTTATCATTAGTTTTCTTTGGCTGATTGTTGTGTAGCAGTTCAGTGTTATTCAAGCCCATGGTTGCCAACAATCCATTACCGCTACTTGTTTTGATGAGTTGATGCAGTTCACCTACGGGCATAATGTGTAAGTCAATCGAGCAGATTGACATGAGCCAAATGGAGAAGACCATGATCTAACACCTAGAGCAGCCTTTCCCCTCGGATGATCACTACTATTGTACATGCTCAAAAACCCCACTGTGTTATGCAACCTGAAAATGGACCACTTCCATCTTATATACAAACGGGGCGTTGATTACTCTTAGCTTCTACCAAAAAAGAAGGATGCCTTGGAGATTAAGGGCCTGTTTGGTAGAGCTCCCTCTGATTCTGATTCTCTGTTAGAAGTGATTCTCCAAGAGAAGTGATTCTGTCGCTGAAAGTGATTCTCTGCGAATCCATAGGATAAACTCTATGGAGAAACCGACTCTTTGTTAGGAGTGAATCAGAGAATCAACTTTTTCAGCTCCCGGCCCCTAGTTCATTTCGGAGAATCACTTCACGGAATCACCCCGAGAGCGATTATCGAAAATCGCTGCTTTGGCGAGCTCCACAGATTCACTCCGCAGAAGCTGGGAGCAGAGCTCTGCCAAACAGGGCCTAAAGAGTATCACCCTAGCTACAAGCCTAATCCAGAGTCTTGCAAAGCTCTTCTCCGAAATCCTGACCATGCGCCTGCGGACAGAGCTCAGCACTTTGGTCATGCCTAACCAGAAAAGCTGATCTATCGCCCCAATTTGCTGCGACGAGGAGATCATGTCCAGCTTGCCCTGCAGGCGTTGCCTCGTGAGGTCGTCGATTTTTTACTCTCAAATATCTTAGGGTTCCCTTCGTCCACCACCAAGCTCCGCAGAATCCACCTGCAACCCCTAGTGGACAAGGCAATCTCTAAACGACCGTCTATGGAATGAAGTCGCTTCCATTCTTCTCCACCCTAGAAGAGAAGAACAAATATATATATCCTCTGAAAGCTGGAAATGATCTTCTATTCTCATATAATAAAAGTAATTATCTAAAGAACAAATTCACCTATTGATACTTGATATAGTTTAGTAATTCTTTCTAGCTAATTAAGATATTAAACTAGAAAATACAGGATGTATGCTTGTCCGCATCAACCGCCCTCATTCTTCCTCCTATAAGCTCCGATTGATTTGATTCCTCTCGCCTTGAAGCATCTCTACATTACCCTCTTCTTTGCCTGGTTACCCACAGAACTTTGTGCCACCTACTCTATTTTTCGCTCTGCTCTCCTCTCAACTATTCTACCTCTGGACCGTGTTGCATAAGGATCTTGCAAGGAAAGCAGGGATAAAGCGGGGAGGTGTGGCCGTGTGAGATGAGATCGAAGTTTGTTGCGACTTCACTGGGAAAATGGAAGAGGAAAGAAATCACACTAGGGTGTGCTTCCGTGGAGTCACGTGTTGACACTTTTTATCACAACCACTACGTTCTTTACAGTAGTAAAGGTACATATCTATAACCCAAAAAATTATTATTCCTTTAAAAGAAACTAGCGTAATGAATGATAGGTTTTTCATCTTCCCAATCGTCATTTACCTCTCCTCAAGTCACTCTATCCCTACAAAATCTCTAACAAAAAAAAACAAAAAAATTGCCCCATAACAAACAAAATAATTACTACAAAATACAATTCTTATCTCAATGTCTTCCCTTTTATCCCTTTTATGGTCGTGAGGTGTAATGCAAACAACCAGTAGCGAAACTAAGGACGTGATGTGAGTCAAGCTCAACAGCAGAAGGTACGATATGAGCCAAGACAGAGCTCGACTAGTCACTACGGCTGAACTAAGGCCTGTTTGGATCCTTGGACTAATTGTTAGGTGGCTAAAATTAGTCCTAGTCCATCCAAACAGAGGACTAATAGCTAGGCTAATTTTAGCCAACCCTTCACTAACCATTAGCCCATTAGTTGATGAGAGGGAGCTAATTTGGACTAATGTCCTGTAATTACTCGATCCGCCGAGAATACCCTCAGCCCTTTTTCCTCACGCCTGCAGACCGTCGTCCGCCTCCCGCCGATACAGTTAAATCGCTCCCCATTCCCCAATCCGCTCCGCTCCCCATTCCCCAATCCTCCTGCTGGGCGCTTGGCGACGCCGGACGCTGCTCCAGTCGATCATGCACTCCACGGTCCCTCCCCATCTGCGCTTGCCGATTTGCCTTGCCGTCTGCGTGGCCCTGACGCTCGATTGCCGAACCTCTCAGATCCGCCGCCTCCCATCAGGCATTTCGTCAATCTCCTCCCTCCCTGAGCTCTGTCCTCCTTCCTTCACCACGGCTCTCAAGTTTGTTTCTCTGCGTAGTTCGCCCGCGATGGATGGTGATGGGCAGCACGAGCAGCAGCGATTGTTCGAGTTTTGCTTGCAAACCGACTCCATCGTGCCAACCGCCGCACCCGCTGCACCCGCCGACATGGATTTCTTCTCGCGTACGCAGCCCTCCGAGGACTGGCGCGGCGTGCCTACTCGGCTTGGTTCATTCGCCATCGACCTCAATTCGCAGGCGAACGATTTCCTCAACCTCTCGACGTACCAAGGGATCCTTCAATCGGAGGTGGGGGGTTCAGATGTCGCCGGCGTACACCGAGGCCGAGGTGGTCGTCGAACCGGCAAATCAGCCATGGTGCGCGGCATGCACCCGATCCGATGGAGATGCAGGCGGCTCGGCCGTGCCACCATTCCGCGCTCCTCGCACAATCAGAGTGGGTAGCAGAGGCGGTCGTGGAAGCACTCGGTCCACCTCCGCCATTGCTCAAAGTGTTGCTCTACCTCGGCAGGCTGCTGCAAGTGCTGCTCCACCTCGGCAGAGTCGCTGCAAGTTCGGTCTACCTCGCACGCTGCTGCAATTAACTATGCGGCTGAAGGTAGTGGAGCAACTCTGCGGCAAATGATGGAGGCGATGGCCTAGAAGAAGAGGAGGAAGACTTGCGGCAAGAACCCTTGGTGAGCACTACTGACTGCTTGTGAAAGCTGATGAATGCCGTTTACTCATTGCTTAAGTTATTATGAGTACTAGCATATAAGTTTCTAGACGGTGCCACCAACAAAAATGGTTAAAATGGTTGTTACTAACTGTGTGTTTTCACTTTTTACATTACCATAGGTGCAAGGGTTGCTTCATCATTTAAGCACAACCTTAACTAGAGAAACTATGCAGGCCAACAACCTTACCTTGATAGTGGATGTTAAATTATAAGTATTAACTTGGTTACAATTTGAAATGATACAGGATTAACTTATCAAATGGAAAAGTACTGTACTAGCATGTTGGCCTAATAAACACCGGTTTTCACTTTTCACTGAAAGTGGGCACCGAGTTCACAGTATTCCTGGTAAATAAGACAAGAAACATGGAATATGAAAGTGACCAATTCTTAGCTGCTAACAGTAATAGGTAATGTATGTGTATGAACACAGAACTCAAGTCACTGTACTTGCCAGCTTAGAAAATGATTCCCAAAGTGGAGATTTTTTCCTTTAAGCAACAAATGCAGTATTTCCTCTGCATTGGTCCCAGTTGGAAGAAATTGAGCAAGAAACATACAAACTGAGTAGTGGAAAGAATGAGAGCTGTAGGTACCTCGTAGGATAGCACTCCAGTTAAGTTTTCCAAAGCAAAAATGTCCTGGAACACACATGACATGAGCCAGGCCGAAGGGCGTTATAGAAATCCTCACATTGATCGAACTACAAGATTCCTTAATCCATCCTTTTTTCGAGTCGTAAGCTATAGCAGCTAATTTCGTTTGACATGGTAGTATTCAATTGCCTTCATTTCCTTAATACATAGGAATAGCATTCATTTCGCTTCTGAAGCATTGTTTTTGACATGGTAGTATTGCCTTGTATGTACTATTGTGCAAATCTATACTAGATGGATCAGGATTTGACAAGGCAAATTGGACCTCCGAGAACACATTTGTTTTCTGTGACATTTGGCTTGAGGAAAAAAAGTGAAATACCAACAATGGTTTCATGACCAATAGAGGGTACAAGAACATAGCCGAGAAGTATTTCATAAGCGTAAAAGCTGCGACACTCTAGAAAGCAATTAAAGAACAGATGGGATCACTAAAGGGGCTGTACCAATTTTGGTTGTGGCTCAACGAGCAAACTGGATTGGGACGATCTAATGGCACTGTGGAAAAAAGGAAAAAGGAAGTACTTAATTTTGACAAGGACCGACACCCAGTGGAAAAAAAGAAGTATTTAATTTTGTCCATTCATCTCTTAGAAATGTCATCGAGCGTTCTTTTGGGGTTTTGAAGATGAAATGGAGAATCTTATTGGACTTGCCAAAGTATCCAATGGAGAAGCAAAGCAAAATAATTCTTTCTTGTATGGCCCTTCACAACTTCATTCGCGAAAGTGCAATGGCAGATCAAGACTTTGACTTGTGTGATCGTTATGAAGGGTATGTTCCATTCCTGGCATCCTCTTCGTCTCATCGAAGTGGCGCTACGACTCATCTAGGAGATGAAGATCAAAACATGAATTGCTTTCGAGATAGTATCGCTAACGCTTTGTTTGCTAGGCAATAGTATGTATGTCTGTATGAAGTTTAAATCTTTCTTATCCTTAGGAGTATCTGCAATGCACTTCATGCTGTCTTACATTCTAATAATTGCCTAGTTGGCGGCTCATCGATCTTTTGTCTTCCATTCATCTGATGGTGTTTGTTTGTTGTCGCTTTCATGTTGCAACTTGGAGTATCATATTTGATCTTGCCCTGTAATGCCCCTGATGGCCTGCTGTTAACCATGTCGCTCAGGGAGAGAAAACAGAGAGAACGCTTTGATAGGTACTCATGAGCGAGATGAGTAGCAGATTCAATTTTACATGAGCCCATGAGCGAGATGAGTATTTGTATGCAGCATGGTCCCAAAGTAAAGACATCGAGCAGACGTGTTTTAAACAAATTAGCCCAACCGTTAGTCATGTATCCAAACAGCTGTGGGCTAATTTTAGATGGGCTAATTTTAGCTGGCTAATAATTAGCTCTAGCCATTAGCCAACTAACAATTAGTCCTAGGTGATCCAAACAGGGCCTAAGAGCATCTCCAAGAGAAGCCCTAAATGAATTGCTAATTAGAAATATAAGGCTTTGGTGATAAAAACGAACTCCAACAACGGTGCTATTTTGAGAAAAATCGTCGAATTCGTTTAGGACTCGTTCGTCTCGTCGCTATATTTGGCGACGTTGCTGGCTTGGCCCTATCCTCTTCGCGCGTCCGCGTCCAACTGCCAAGCGCCGCAGCCATCTTCCTCGCGCACGCCGCAGCCATCTTCCTCGCGCTCTGGGATGGCGTCGAGGCCGCCTTCTCCCTCGCAGCCGGCCCCGTCAGGAGCGAAGAACACGCGCTATCGTCGGCCTCGCCCATCTGCCCTAGCTTCAGCCATCGGCGTCGCGGCTGGTCCCATGGCGATTCCTGACGACCTGGAGCCCGGCGTCGACCTCGCGCGGTTGTCCTCCTACACGCCGACGGGATTGAGGTACTCTTCTTCTAATCGCCATCAAGTGCCTCCTCCCCAAGTATCCAAGGCTTCCAAAACTCTTCCTCTCCACTCCTTTCAGGTAGCGTATCCTTGGCGGCGGTGACCATGGCGGCGCATGAGCACTTCAGGGGTTTGCAGATTTTGTTGTGCTTATTCCACTTTGGAACCTAGAACAAGATCTTGATACAATAATTTTCTTTACGTGTGTATGTAGCTAGCTATCTAGTATTTTTCCTGCATAATCGAGTTGCCAAGATGGTGCTAGATTAGATTAGCATAGGATGAATCACAAATTCACAATGCAAAAAATTAACCAATGAACATAAGTATTTGCTATTAGTAAAAGGTCAATGATACTCATCCTTATGATGCACCTAAAGTAGTCATGTGTAAAATCAACCAAAAACAGTGTAATAGAAAGTAATTATATGCAATGCCATGAATTGTCTTGATACAATAATTTTTTTTTCGTGTATATGTAGCTAGATATCTAGTCTTTTTCTGCATAATCGAGTTGACAAGATGGTGCTAGATTATATTAGCATAGGATGAATCACAAATTCACAATGCAAAAAATTAACCAACGTAATGTAAGTATTTGCTATTAGTAAAAGGTCAATGATACTCATCCTTATGATGCACCTAAAGTAGTCATGTGTAAAATCAACCAAAAGCAAGGTAATAGAAAGTAATTATACGCAATGCCATGAATTATCTTGATACAATAATTTTTTTTCTGTGTGTATGTAGCTAGCTATCTAGTCTTTTTCCTGCATAATCGAGTTGACAAGATGGTGCTAGATTAGATTAGCATAGGGTGAATCACAAATTCACAATGCAAAAAATTAACCAACAGAACAGAAGTATTTGCTATTAGTAAAAGGTCAATGATACTCATCCTTATGATGCACCTAAAGTAGTCATGTGTAAAATGAACCAAAAGCAGTGTAATAGAAAGTAATTATATGCAATGCCATGAATTGTACTGATACAATAATAAAATTGGAACAATAGAAGTTCATATGCTGGGTTGGCACTTTTTCTCAAGATTTTGTTCCTGTTTACTTCACTTCCAATTTAACAATACTTAGTACAGGTTTGTAATTAGTCACTTGGAATGTCGAGACTGGATGTTGCATTTGTCTTCACTCTTGACTCAAACAGTCTTATAAAGAATGAAATCAAGCACGCTGTATTAAAAAATTACCAGATTGTGTTGCTCGACAATTGATGGTTCGACACTAAAATTATCAAATTGTGTTGCTCGACAATTGATGGTTCCATGTGGTCTTGATATGGAGTACCCAACCGATTGTTCGTACACGTCGTTATTGACCCAGACTTTGGAGATGATTTGAAATCAAAGTAATTGTGATGCAGCAAATGATGTCATTCAGTCCTCGTTAGTGCCCGCCATGAACTCCCAAGGAAAAACCAAGGTAGAACAAATAACTATAGTGAAGAAGAAGATATTCATTGGTATCGCATATCTGAATATTAGTAAGGATGCAATTCAAGGTAACCAATGTAAAGACGGAGGTTTTGGCTTAGGATTGAGAAGTATTTCCATGAAAATAGGAAGTTTGAGTCCGATCGTAATTGGTCATCGTTGAAGCATCGATGGCGAGCACTCTGAAGGATGTGAATGTTTTCCAAGGTTGTCATGACAATGTGGAAAGGAAGAATGAAAGTGGAAAGACAAGTAATGATAAGGTATAATATACTGAAAGTGAATTGCATGTTTCTAACATGTCTAACATAGAGCTTATTTGAGTGGTCTCTGTGTTTTGTTTTGCAGCTTGCGGATGCCAAAGCAATGTTCCATCAATTAACTGGCAAGTCGTTTTCTGTCTTCCATGCCTGGAATATTCTTAGGCATGAGCCAAAGTGGATTGCTTGTAGATTTGCCAAAGGCAACAAGAGCAACATGAAGGAAACCACTATTCCTGGATGCAGCAATACTAATTTGGAAAATGTAGGAAATGAAGGGCAGTTCAATGGGGAAAGACCACCCGGTAGGAAAGCTGAGAAGGAACGTCTTGGGCGAGTGAGAAAGCGAGGTGATGATGATTTTGACCCTTTTGTTGATGAAGTGAAGAAAATGACAGAAGTACGAAAAGAGAGAGAAAGACCGGAAGGAGCGAGAGAACAGAATGTATGAGCTTGAGAAAAAGAAATATGAATTAGAGCAAGACCAACATGACACAAAAATCATGGAACTAGACACCAGCAAAATGGATGACCTAACAAAGAAGTACTTTGAGAAGATGAAGGAGGAGATTTTAGCTCGTCGATTCGGAAGTAGCCAGTCATAGATTATCTCTAGTTAGTTAGATTTAGTACACAGTCATAGATTATCTCCTGTTAGTCACAGTTAGCCATGCAGTAGGGCAATTCTTCCACTTCCAGTGCATACAGTCGATACAACCTAGCATTCCAGGAAAGCCACATTGTTCACCAATATGAAGCAACCTAGCTGTATCACTTTCATTGGGAGGTCTTAGATATTCATCGCCAAACACTTCACAAACAGATTTCACAAACTTCCTTAGGCTCTCAATAGCGATGGTCTCACCAATCAAGACATATTCATCAACGATTCTGCTGGCACACCATAAGCTAGCTGTCTAAATGCTGAAGTGACCTTCTGTAAGCAAGATAAACCAAGAATCCCCGCGGCATTTCGTTTCTGAACAAAGTATGGATCTTTCTCTTCAACGGCCGCTTTGATCCGATTAAATAGAGAGCGCCTCATCCAAATCTTAAATCGAAAGATGTTTTCGGGATAGGTTGGATTTTTCGCAAAGTAATCTTGATATAATCTGTTGTGGCCATCTTCTCTATCCCTATGAATTGTCCTATGACTAAGAACTGAACCACGATGCCCTGAAGATAGCTGATGCAATCTCTTCTGATATTTGCCCATCATAAGAACTACTAAGTAGTCAAATTCATCATCTGCCTCATCTTCTTCGCGATTAGCCATACATCTTTTGATTCCTGCCATCCTTCTGTTCAAGACAAAACAATAGAACATCAAATTTTGAGTAACATCAAATAGAACATCAATGGTTTCATATCTGAACTGCTATAGATGCTTTACTTATCATAACAATTGATTCACAACAATGTCATTGTCCTATTTAATTCCTATCTGCTATGGTTTCATATCTCAACTGCTATTCTGCTATGATGTTCTGTAATATGTATTTAGTAGTGTCAGTTAGGCTTCTGGGTGTCTCATACGTTACAAGATTGTTCATACTTCTATAGTGTCAGTGAAATCAGAATCTAGTAATTGGCTTCATCTGACTGACTACATTGTCCCATTCTCCTCAGGACTTAAATCTGTGAATAAGATCAGTTTATCTAGTGAAAGAAATTATTCTGGATAACATGTTTCTTTTGTTACAGTATTCACTACCTAAAACTCTGACCAAGCTGAAGCTGGCAAAATGTCGTCTGGTATTGTAACTTTTGGAATGCATTCCCATAGCAAGGTGGAAAAGTCCATGGCCATTCTTAATACTTTCATCAGTTTCATACAGGTACCTCCTCCCTTTCTTCTTTTTGTGTGATGATCACTAGTTAACTAACAAGATTCTTAATTTATAGTTATGTTTTTGCATGTGGTTAATTTTTAGTGCCCTGTTTTTTTGCAAAAGTAACCAGATAGCGATCAAGATTGTAGAGCATATATAATATGATACTGTCGCCATTAGCCGTATCAGCATCTTGAGATATCAGCCGCTTAGCTTGAGCATGCTGAACCTGGGCTGCATGTACATCCAAGAGAATGCATGCATGACTACAATTCTTCCCAAAAGTTATCAATAAGAATGCATGCACGGCTGGTGCAGGAATACCTGATGTTCGGAGCAGTACGCCGGCGACTCTCCACGCACGGAGCAGGGCCGGGTACGCGACCACGCCGTCGCCGAGCGGAGTGCAGGGGCAGCGTTCGTGAAGGAAAAATAGAGGCGCAACTTTGCTTCGTCTGGGAACGCGGCGCGTCTTGGCGGAAAAAAATGGCGCAAAAGAACAAAAACTCTGGGACCAAAATATGGCGCGCACGGGTGATGGACTGTGACGCCAAGAATTTTGAGACCAAAAATTGAAGGGTAGTTGAGTTTAGGGCCTACTTGTTGGAGTTAATATTTATGTTGGGTCTTTAATTCTTTTAGTTTAGACCCTATTTTGATATATAGGACTCTATTTTAGGCCTCACTTTTGGAGATGCTCTAAGAGCATGTCACAAGTTAAATCTAGCGACAACAACTTAACATGCAGAGTAAAATTATTTTTTATACGTAGCAAAGAAGGGAAATTCGTCTAGTGCTTAAATAAAACAGATACATAACCAAATTGAACGACGGTTGATATCTCACCACGTGAAACGTATTATTGTTGGAATCCTTCTGCATATTTTTTGCGATACGATCATAGGATGGTAATGCAGCGAGAGGCAAGTTTTTAACCTAAACTAGCACAGGCTGAGATTCGTAATCAAAACGGCGAAACCCTTCGGCTCCTCCCTCCCCTAGCGCCTCCATTAACCCTCGCCGGTGCACTAACAACTCTGGAATCTGCCATGCCGACTGCTGAATCCGCCTCAAGCGGCGGCGGGACGTCGAGCACCGCCTCGGCCATCGTCGCGGGCACGGTGACCGGGCACCACCTGCTCCACATCGACGGCTACTCGTACACCAAGGAGAAGCTCCCCACTGGCAATTGCATCAAGTCCCGCCTTTTCAGAGTCGGAGATCGACCCTGGCGCCTCGAGTACTACCCCAATAGCATCAGATCATCACGGGGCGACGCCGACTTCATCTCTGTCTTCCTCAACCCCGGCGAGAGATTCGCCCGGCCCGTGAAGGCGCGAGCAAAGTTTAGTTTGCTGGATCGGGCAGGGAGGCCGGTGCCGTCGCACACCCTAACCACAGATATACGCCAATACTCCAACTCAGGGTACGGCTTTGCTAAGTTCATCAAGAGGGAAATTCTGGAGAATTCGGGGCATCTCAAGGACGACTGCTTCACCATCAGATGCGACGTCACTGTTTTGAAGGACCTCTGCACGGAGGACAGGCGCGTTCCCTTTCTCTCCGTGCCACCGTCCGATCTGCACCGGCATCTTGGCGATCTCCTCGCGGCCAAAGAGGGTACCGATGTAACGTTCCAGGTCGCCGGCGAGACGTTTAGTGCGCACAGATCCGTTCTCGCGGCCCGGTCGCCGGTCTTCAAGGTGGAGCTCTTCGGCCCGATGAAAGAGAGCACCACCTCAACCGTCGTAAAAATAGAGGACATGGAGGCAGAAGTGTTCGGGGCTTTGCTCCGCTTCATGTACACCGACGCATTGCCGGAGTTGGAGGAGCAGAACGAGTTTGTGATGGCTCAGCATCTGCTCGTCGCAGCGGACAGGTATAACCTAGAGAGGCTGAAGCTGATCTGCGAAGAAAAGCTGTGCAATCACGTTGACAGGGGCTCCGCGGCAGCCATCCTGACATTGGCTGAGCAGCACAGTTGCCATGGTCTTAAGGAGGTATGCTTCCGGTTCCTCGACTGCCCGACGACTCTGAATGATGTGATGGCAACAGATGGCTTTGGGCATCTTGCTAGAAGCTGCCCCTCTGTTGTCAAGGAGCTAATTTTCAGGATTGCTGACCGTTGATTTGGGTGGAAACGCATTGCAAGTTACTGACGATGATATGTCGTTTCAGTGCTATGCGATGTTGGTCAGAAAGACAAAACTGAAGACAACTACAAAATACTAGTACTAGTATAGTTCTATTCTATATAGTACTAATTACATATCCTTAAAAGGACACATTGCACGCAGTTCTGTCTTGTTTTTGTTTGGTCGCTGCATCCTTCTTGCAGAACTCTCTACTGTGAAGCCAAGCTACATGCATGGTTTTCAAGAATCAGTTGTGCCATTGTGATGAACAGCCAGTTTAGTTTTTTTGTTATTCAAAGTCCATGCATGGTTTTCAAGAATCCATTTAATATGCCGATGAAAGATTCATATATAGAATATTCTTTTGGCGACTACATTTAGAATTACCTGATTATATTCAGGCGAGTGGAATTTGGTCTCGGAGAATTGCTCTACAGTCCTAGCAATATGTTCTCGTGGTTTTGTCATTATTTTTCTCGAGCTAACGATTGTATAGCAGTTTACTAGTATTATTCAAGGTCCATTGTTTCATGAATCGGTTTAGTACTTCTTTTTTGAAATTTTGATGAACTGATGCTGTCCACATATGGGTAGATTCAGATTAAGTATTAATGATCTAAGCAGATTTACAGGAGCCTTTTTGACAAGCATGAATGCTTGATTGGAGTCTGCTAGTGCAAGCAGAAATCATCCCAATTTATTGTTTGCTAAAGTGAACAATCTTCACGTGCCTTTTCGTCCCAAGAACTCTTTTCTTGTGTTCTCTGCACAGATGGGGTATGTTGTTGATCAAGCAGGTTGACACAGCCAATTCAATATGGGCATATATAATTAGGGCCTGCAAGCAGATATTGATGCCATATAGTTGATTTATGGTTGGACAATATTTTTAAGTGGGGCTTTGCTTCGGTACTCTTCTTTTATAAAACTTTACTGAAATTAAAAGCGAAAATAGTTATTAGTATGTAGGGGCAAATTTGTACTAAAACTACCTAGATATCTGGCCGAAAGGCCACGATATGCTCTTATCTATCATTGCTTAAGATCTGTGGTAGAAAACGTTATTTTATATGCACAAGCAAAATTTATGCGAAAAGACGATATATAGATACTGGCACCAAAAGAAGGAAAAATAGTTTGTGGACATATATTTTTTCGATACAAGTTTGCCCCCCTCGTGTCTGTTTTATACGTTGCGCATATAGGATCAACTTTATGCACAAACTTTTGTATTTTGTATTTTTTTAGAAAACCCTCTAATTTATATTAATCTATACTAATATAAAAAGTATGGGTTCATATTTGAGCCATTAATTAGCTAGATGATCCGAAACATCATGCCCATCTATCTCTTTCGATCCGAGGGCTGGTATGCAAAGTTTGATCCGGCTTACTCCGTAATCATTCCTGTGAGATTAACACTTGTTCTCACTATCAACTTGACACATTTGATCACAACTATCCATTTGTTTAATCGTACGGTCCAGATTAGCATTTCATTTGCATGCTGATTGTACTCCACCATTTAATGACATTTATTTGTTTGAAGGAAGCAGCTAGACAATGGTATAGCAGCAAGTTTCAACAGAATGTTTGAAAATGTTTATATTTCAGTGAGTTTTACATATTTCTTGAAGTTTTTAGAAAATTCAAAGCCAAAGTTTCAATAAGTTCCAGATTTTAGAACTCAAGTTTCACCAAGTTTGAATAGATGAGTTTTAGCAAGTTTCAACTAAAAGTTACAAGAAGTTCTAGTAAGTTTCAACAAGTTTCTACCAAAAGTTTTAAGAAGTTTAAAACAAAGTTTAAGAAGTTTTGGCTAGTTTTGGTGAGCTCACCTAGCTATGATGGTAACCAAGTTGTCGAGGGCTAACCAACAACGTCCGCTGCCAACACACCTCTTCCTTAGCTCCAACCCTGACTACCATTGCTATTGTAGGGCTAACCGACATTGCCCACTGCCAAATCTGTGCTTGAGCTCTGTGTTGAGCCACCATCTCTCTCTCTTCCCCATCTCCCGCCCGAGTTCCACATCATGTTGCTAAGCCATTGAGTCATGCCACCATCAAATTCGGCCAAATCCGAGGTCGGCATTGCTGGAGCTGCTGGATCCTATTGTCGATGATGAAAACAATGGTTAGGGCTTCCCCATCCATCACCAAACTTGGATGTAGGCCCTCGAAACCAGTCACTGCCATTTGATACAAGCTCGTTGGAGTCGTAGACACTGGATGCGAGCTACTGCACCAAATTGCTTTAAAAATGCAAAAAAACATATGTGGGTAAAGAATGCAAATAATGTCAAACATTTGCACCCCGCTATGTCTTTCAAAGATTCAAAGAAAAATTTGCATACAATGAAAAAAATATAAGCTTGAAAGACCTTGCATGAACTTCTAGATTCCCCAAAGTGTTGAGTTGGTTGAACTCTAGGTTTTCCATTTGATTCTTTGAATGGCTTTGTTTCTAATTTTGAAACTAATGACAAGTGTTGCTCATGTTCAATCTTACTAAAAATGATATGTTTCAGTTAAATCTTGCTAGCAAAATGTTTATTTGCACTTGGACATGCCTTAGCTTAGTCTATTTTTGTCATAACTTAACTTGTTGTCATAACTTGTCTTGTTGGTCACTTGGATAATCTTTAAAGCTCCTTTAGGCTGCATTACTTGCATAAAAACAACAAAAGGGGGGAGAAAAAAATACCATCTTGATGCCTATATTGTCAAAAGAGGGAGAAATCGTAGAAAAGACATCATTTTGTATCTTGAGTCATCTTAATTCTTATGATCTTTGTTAATCTTTGCTATCTTTCATAGATCATAAGTATTTTTAGTTGTCAACTTGGTCATATTCTTGCTTTCCATTTCTTTGATCAAGTTTGGCTTTGCATTCAAATTGCCTTCTTCTCTCTTATTCAAACTCAAAAACTTATGCCTTTTCATGTGTTTGTCAATATACTCATCAAGGGGGAGATTGAAAGACCATATGGAGGTCTATCCTTGTGTATGATGAGTAATTGACTAGATTTGAGCTTGGTTTGATTTGAAATTGAGTTTGATTTGAATTAGATTTTCGATTTGAAGCAATTTGAGTGTTGGTTGTTTTTCCAGTGTTACCGGCCTAAGGGCGGTAGCACCGGACCTTTGAGCGAAATTATGATTGATTAATGATTTTGAGATAATCATTGAATATCTTTGTGGGCATTGCTATGTGGAAGGTTTTTCCTTGTCTTTGATGGTTGCAGGGCGACGGTGCTAGATCATGGTGAGGCGAAGGATGATCATTCACCCCCCTCTGTTCACCATCTCGATCCTTCAATTGATATCAGAGTCGGTTTTGCAGTGACGGCGAGGAAGTGGCGGAGCTGGCCGGCCGGAGGCTCGAGAAGCTCCAGGGCACTCTTGCGCATAGGACTGAGGGGTTGGCTGCTACTGGTGATGGCCAAAGGTATGGCTCCACCATGCGCCAGCGATGGAGGCGGCAGGGGCTAGCCAGAGGTGACGAAGAAAGCGAGGAGGCTTCGGAAGAACAGGAGGAATAGCATACATGGGTCCTAGGGAGTCCCTCTTTCCGCTTTTCTCGGTCGGAGAATAAATAGAATGGGCTGCTACCGAGCGACCGGGTTTGGAGAAGAACGACGAACAGTGCCGATGAAATTTTATCTAAAGTGAACTGGAATTGAGAGTGGTGAGATGTTCCAAGGTATAAAAGGGTTCTTTGGACCGAAGTAATTGCGGAATTTCTCATTGAATCGATGGATTCAAGCTTGCCCCTCATCTACCATTTTTCGGCTATGGAGGACAGAGAAGAGCATAGCTCGGGTGATCTTAAAGCTAGGGAGATGAGTGAGGTTAGGGAATTCCCTGAATGCTGCGGCTCGGTTGAATTGATCAGTGGTTCACTGGGTTACCTGATTCGGTTTCGGGCTCAAGCTCTGAGTTCTGCCAGTCATGGCACGGCAGGAGAGCAATGCTCTAAGCTGGTATCGGTCGAAGCAAATGAAGGAGATGATGAGGTGCTCATTGATATTGGTTGGATTTGATAGCTGAAATGGTGTGTAGATAAGCCTGCCCGAGTTGTGAACTCGGCGAGAAAGCTCGCGACGCTTGCACAGGGAAAGAGATGTCATGGCGTAGAGCTGCGTGGGATAGAAATGTCCAGAGCATTGTGGTTGTAGCTACGACGGGATAGAGCAAGGCACGGGAGAACCAAAGCTGAATGTGGCTACAGCAAAGCATGGCTGGCGCAAGCTATGCGACGAATCGAATTAAAGGGCGATGGACCAAAGAAGAGCATTCGGTAGGACTGGTGTGAGGCTTTTGTAACGACCCTCATTTTTGCAAAAATTCAAAAATGGAAATCTAATGTGCATTCTGTACTATTCCCTAGATCAGTAACTAGTACACACATTTACAACAATTGGACAACCATACGTCATATTATTAGTGCGGAAGCTAATTATACAATGTATTTTACAACTCAGAGTAATAATCATAGCACAGGAGAAGCAAAGTCTTGTAGTGTGCCCATCCAACCCCAGGCAACTGACAAGGCACAAATCCTCAGAAAGATCGCTTCACTTGAAATTCCCGTAACCTGTGACAAAAAGATATTCTTTGGAGCCTCGTTGTCTTATCCACCTAAAACAACATAATAAGTAAGGTTGAGTACTTTCGTACTCAGTAAGACTTAAGGTAGTATTTGCAAATGCATAAATGCAGGCCATGCAAAAGAGGCTTCTACAATTAATTTGCATAAAGCAACATTTGATTTGTAAGACAAGTTGCAATTGTGAAACGGAATTTGTAAAAGTATGTTTGATTGATATAACTGTAACAATAGAGTATAAGTAGCAACTCACAGTCCTCCATGACGTGAGCATCGAGATATCCAATTTCCTGCCACCCAAGGCATAACCACAATCTTTGCCAAAACAAGGCACATCAGGTGAAAATCATCCCATTTTGAAAATAATAAAACAACTGGCTATGTGATGACGTTACCTAGTGCCTTTGACCGTAGGCGCGGCTAATTAATTAGATTTACACTCTGCAGAGGTGTACAGCTTTACCCACAAGAAATGATCTACCATTTTTGCTAGGCCAGTTAACACACTTCCTTAGGTGTGTCGGCATGGAGATCATAACATAATCGTTACATTACCTAAATCCGACTTTGCACCAGCCCAGTGACGTTAACCCCTGCTATGGAGAATAAACAAGAACGGCAGACATACCCTGTCTTTTGAAGTAGTAATATGAGAGTAGTACCTCTGCTGTAAAAGTTTCTTCCCATAACAAGGCGCATACTGTAGTACCGACATGCATTTGCCCACACTAAGGTGTGGTAGCCCCTCACAAGCAAACCTAACTAGAGTGCTTCTACTATCTCTCGCCTACCAATGTGCAAAGCCAGATTTAAGTAACTTAATAGATTAAGGCTGCCCCATATCAGCACTTGTGGTTGCACGGATTTCTTGGCTTGTAAGTAACCCATAGCTCGGTTCTTAATCTGACACGGGCAATACTCCACCCTACACTACGTATAGGTCCTCTTGTATATCCGGCTATTGCCAATAATTGCCCGCATCAAAATCATAGTTTTATTTCGAGTTTTTATTCAAAAATACCCACATTCGACATCATGTCGTAACCAACATTTTCAATTTCTTAATAAACAATTTCGATCCGATCATTTACATCGTTGGTTCTAAAGCATGGCTAAGCATGGATAATATGTAATCGCTTATACCCATGTTGACATTATTTATTGTCTAACCCCATCCTATGGTTATCAAGGTTCACATGTCCATACTTATCAAAGAAGTTCTATGAGATAACAGGTATATTCTACCATTACCACAAAGTAGCGAATTTATAGAAAATAAATGCATGCATGAAACAATTTGATAAACGAAATAAAAATTAAATACTGGGATCAATATGATCAAATGGGTGCTTTCCTTGCTTATTTGTTGCTTATGATGAAGTCATGGTCGCAGCTGGCATTTACGGCAACAGAGTTAGTAACATCGAGTTCTACACGTCGTTTGATGGAAATATAGCAAATAATAAACTTTAATAAGGGCAAAAAGAAAATAGATAGAAAAGCAAACAAAGACTTGCTATGGACATAGGCATGATTTAGGGTTTGGGTTAAATGACTTCACAATTTTACATTTGAGTTGATTATGTATATTTATATATGATCATTCCGTTAACAGCTTTCTGATCGAGCGACACACAATTCCTTTTATGTATTATCTATTCTAATCTTACGAATTCAAAAAGCTAAAATTATGTATTCTTTTTATTTATAATATCGAATTCAAGATGCAAAAATTATTTGGATTAATAGAATTATTCATTGGTCAATTTGTTGCATGATATATGTATGTGAATAGTGCTCATTCCTTAATTAATTTTGCACAAGAGTTAGTTTGAATATACTGGACCTATTATAGTAGGTTACTAGTTATATATTTGTGCTTTTGATAAGGTTCTGGTGATACAAATATCTTAAATATAGATTTCATAATTTTTATCGAGTTCGTTTATTCATATTATCAAGTTCGGCAATCATAATACTTATTCTGCTAATAGGATTAATATTCAAAGCATAACGGAATAAGATTATTTCTTCATATTATGGTAGTCTATACTTTGGAGAGTGTTTCTAAACTAATTTTATAAATTTTAAGGTTTGGACGATACATTATATTCATTGCTGAAATGGCTTATACGGTATTGTAAGGTTTATGTTACACGGAATCGGACTAGCGAGTTTATGATTATCACTTAGGGGTATTGAGTTAGCGATATATATATGAATAACAACTGGTAAATAAGATATTTTTCTAGAATATGGTAGTTTATATACCAAACAATGTTTCTACGCTGATCTTTATAAAATTTGCACTTAGACGAGTTATTCTACAGGCCATTGAAATTGCTTAGTTGGCATAGTTTTTTACGTGACTATTTCATGAAGGGTATTTGTAGTAGCGGGATTTATATGCAGAGCAATTTCTAAATAGAATATTTTTCTATATTATGGTAGTAAAGGTGATGGAGAGTGTTTCTATACTAATTTCCCTAATAATGGTATTTAGATGAGAAGTTTTACAGGTTGCCGAAAAGGCTTAAATGATTATAAAATTGATGTCATCAGAAATCGGATTTCATTTTAAGTTTGCAACTACACTATGCAAGATCTTTTATTTATTTTTCTGGTATTAACAAGGGATGACCCTAGGAGTGTTTTAAAGTTGTTTTTGTATTATTTTGACTTTAACCGCGATGGATTATATATTTATTTATTGTTGTGATCTACTTTTCTTTTTATTAAAAGAATGCAAACCAAGTCCTATTCTAAATATTTTTACATACATGGGTCCTTTCTATTTCCAGGAACTTCATACAAATTATTTTATTACTTTATGAGCTATTATGTTTTTATTTTCATTAATGGCCATATTAGGGTTTACTAATGATTATAAAGCAAATAATTTAAACATAGATCAAAAGTTAAATGTTTTTGCATATTTGAGTTTCTTATGGTTTCAAAAGCACATGAGATTTTATTTTATGATTTTAGAAGTTATATTTTTCATATGTGCAATAATGTCTATAATAGTGTGTTATCTCATTTAATAATTGTTCGCAACTCAAAAATTAAATATTTTTTATATTTGAATTCATCCTGCCCTTATCATCATATAAAATTTATCTTATTATTTTATAGCTTACTGTGCATAGATTTTTATTAGAGACCATAAAGGGATTATAAACAAAGTTTAATTCAAATAATTCTTCTAGAGTTCAAAAATTAAATATTCTTATATATTCTGAATACTCCTGATTTTAGGTGATTTATAATTTTGGTTTACTGGATTTGAAGTTAAAATGCAAAAGTTATTAATACATGTATGCTATATGGTCTGGATAAAAATTTGAAAATCCGCTTGCTAATTCAGGAGGCGCCTTTCACCTTTTCTCTGGCAGAATTGAGAGTTTCGACTCACAGGACTTGTCGAGGCAAAGGACGTTGAGCGAGAGAGGAGCGAGAGCGCAGCATCGACGGCGAACGCCGGCCAGAGTCGGGCAGCCAGCGACGCGTAGGGAAGAAGTGAAGTACCGCAAACCCAGGAAGGCACTCAGATTCGGCTGAGGATGGCTAAAATTGTGTGCCACTGAGGAGAGGTGGTGGCAGAAATGGCGGACTGGTGGAGAGCAAATTCATAGCGAAATAGCTCGAATGGGTAACGGTTCTAGCATCTACGGGGTACAAGGAGTCCATTTTTGAACTTCTTTTGACCGGAGAGTGGCCGAGGAGCTTGTGAGCTTTCAGCAATGGCGGCAAAGGAATGAAATTGAGGGCGTCTCGGCTGAGGAGAGGAAGAGGGAGTAGAGGGGAAGTGATGCGCGTGGCTCTGGTGATCATTTGGCCCTTTTATAGCTGCAGAATCGGATGAACTCGGCCGGATTGAGCTCAGTCTCAGGTGGAAGCTTCACCGGGCATGACAAAAGAATGATGGCTTGCAGCGTGGAGTGAGGAGGAGGAGGCCGCGTGGAGGAGACGTGGGTGATCAACATTGGCTGGTCATCACCGGATTGCAGAGCTGGCGCAAGCTACAGGGCACGAAATGAAGAACAGAGGAACAATTGCTTCAGGGCCTAAGGAGCTGGAGGAAGAAGAAGGCCAGAGCTGAGACTGGCAGGTAGGGTCACACAGTGGTTCGAGACTGTTATGGCAGCGAGTGAACTGGAGTCCTCAAGCAATTTCAGCGAGCAGAGCTATGATGATTTCATTGGATCAGTTAGAAATCATGTCGCCAATTTATTGTGGAATTTACTGCATGATGGATAGGTAGTTATCTTCATACTGTATAAATTTTGGAGGAAAATATTACCCACAGAATTTTAAAAAATTATGACAAGGAACTTTGCACATATTTCTGTTTTCTATTTTGGATTTATCAGAGAGACTAAATCTTATCAAAACTTTTTGAAACTTTTTATGAGACTTCATTTTAATCATTTTAGTCTTCATTAAAATTTTTAGCTTCAAATTATATATATATTATTTATAAAAATTCTGACATTGGTATTTTCAGATTTTCAACTTTTCTATTTTTGAATTTTTATAATTAACAAATGTAATCACTATTCTATTATATTTTACTGTTTATGGCATGATTCATAGTGAAGATAATATAAAAATTTTTGGTCGAAATGATGATGGAATATTTTCATTTAATTCTGATATTTTTACTATTGCTAGTCAAGACACAATATTAGGCTTTCATTTCATGCTTAATTGCTTGACATGACATTTTAAAATTTATAAATGAGTTATTAGAGTTTTCCTGGTTTTATATAAAATTTTTATTTATTTTATTGTTGTAATCTTTTTGCTCTGTCTTTATCCATTATTTGAGTTTATACTAAATGATTTCTTAAGAACCAAAAATTCAAGAAAATTTATGATTAAATGAAATTTCAATGTAAATTTTATTTTCAACTCCTTTTCATATTTTGATTGATTTGAAATTTTATTTTGCTGCTCATCCTTTGATTAAGGTTGGATTTCAAGTTATTGAGATGAAAGATAAGATTTTAATTCATTCTCTGAATTTTAATTAAAAATTTTATTCAATTTTATTTTTTAATTTTAAATTTTTAGGATGTTACAGCTTTGACTGAGAAGAAGGAATGGCAGTAGAGTTAAAGAGGTATGGCGCCGGTGCTGTTACTTGGACAATGAGATGGCGCATGGTTTCAGCCGGTGCAGAGAACCGCAGGAGAGCCAAGACAAAGAGCTGAATGACCTAAGCCATAACGTCGCTGTTTACAGTGCAGCGAATGGGTGACTAGAAGTTGGCTGTACTGAGTCCTGTTTTGTACATGCGTTCGACTGTTTTGGTCCTAAGATGAGTTAGTTCAAAAGTAATCTTGTCTCTTTCAAAATTTTCTAGAAATTTTTGTGTAGAGAGACTAAGGTGTGTACTTTTCATTTTCTTTGGTTTTGCTCAATTTGCCACTGCAGTTTTCATATAATAATTCCTCAAAATTAACTAGTTTTCAAACCATTTTTGAATATTTAGTGCAGTACAAAATTCATAATCGGAGCTATCATAACTGGTCAAAATATTTCTAAAATTTTTTACCATGGTTTCCCAGTGGTGATTATATTCCAGTAAAATTTTGAGTTAAAATGTTTTACAGGGAATTATTAAATATTCTGACATTGATGACTGCTTAAAATTGTCTTTTCGGGTTTTGATTTATTCATAGGTGTAAACTATATTATTTATTTTTAAAATTTTTATATAAGTTTTAAATATGCAAATAGTGCTTCCATAAAATTTTTAATTTAAAATATTATGTATTTATTTTGTAATAATTTTGATATTCTAATTTTTAGATTTTCAATACTTACTTTTTGAATTTTAAAAGCTCCAAACGACTTTATTAATTTTTAATATTTGTACCAGGCATGAATAATGTATTTAGGGTATTATATTAATTTTATTAGAATGAGATAAGGTGGTCAGATTTTTCATTAATTCCAACTATTCACTGTTCTTAGTCAAAGGTTATCTTTTCAATTATTAATTATTTTTACTATGTAGTAAAAATTAATTTTACCAGGTAAAAATTTTACCTGAGAGATAAAAATTTTAATATAGATTTTCAAAATTTTACTTTTACCTTTTTGTCTTTTTACTATTATCCATTCATTAATTCCATTTGTTGGATTTTTCCACACAAAGTATAAATCCAAATAATATCCAAATAAAAACCAATAATACCAAAAAAAATTCAGAAATAATCATACTCAAATTCAAAATATTTATTTTTATTTTATTAGAATTTTCGGGTCGTTACAACCGATGAGTTGCTTGCTTGATTGCTGCTCATCAGCTTTCACCTATTTTTCATGTCAGACGTGCGTGCGCAGCTTGTAGATATCTCGGTTTAGTGTATAAATACAACTACGAGGTCGCCCGCTTGCTCCATGCTTACAAATTACAACGTACAAAGCCATATCACGGTGTCCAGAAATGGCATTCTTGTTCGTGTGCATGTCCTGCCTTGTATTCATCCTTTTCTCTTCCTATATCCTCCAACTACTCGCTAATATGCGCCGCCGTCTTCCACCGGGCCCAGCACCGCTTCCAGTCATCGGCAACCTCCTCGCCGTGGGCAAGCTCCCGCACCGCTCCTTTGCTCGCCTCGCCGAGCGCTACGGCCAGCTCATGACAGTCCGGCTCGGCACGGCCCTCGTCGTCGTTGCCTCCTCACCGGCCGCAGCCCGCGAGATCCTCCAGACACACAAAGCCAGCCTTGCCGGCCGCAGCCCGCCGGACGCATGGAGCGGCGAGGGGCACGCCGCCAACTCCGTGTTCGTCCTCCCGCCGCGCCACAAGTGGCGCGCACTGCGCAGGCTCGGGACGGGGCAGCTCTTCTCGCCAAGGCGGCTTGCCGAGCTTCGGCCGCTGCGGCGGGACATGGTCAGCCGTCTGCTCCGGGAAGTGTCGGAGCTGGCGGCGTCCGGAACACCGGTGGACGTCGGGGGCGCGGCGTTCGCGGCTGCGACGGGCCTGCTGTGGCACGCCATGTTCTCCGCCGACCTCGACGCGGCCACGTCCCGTGAGCTCCGAGGCTTGGCGGCGGAGGCCGCCGTGCTGGCCGCGACGCCCAACGTATCGGACTTCTTCCCTGCGGTCGCCGCAGCCGACCTCCAGGGCGTGCGGCGTAGGATGGCGAGGCTGATCGCGAGGTCGTACCAGCTGATCGACCGACAGATCGAGCGGCGGAGGCGCTGCCGGGAGGTCGGCGACGGCGATGCACGTCAGAACGACTTACTAGACGTGATGCTGGACATGTCGGAGCAAGAGCAGGACAACGGAGGCGTCACCATTAACCAGGACGTGATGAGAGCATTTTTCACGGTAATTACATTCAGCTCGCGCGCGTGTTCACAAAAATGCAGTCGTATAATACCGTATATTATAGCGGCAGAGATTGCCGTCCTCCCAGGGGCCACGTGTCGGCCCCCCGCGAGGTCCTAAAAATCCGGAAATCATATTTAGATCCTTTCGGAAAAAATAAAAATCGCGTTTAGATCTTTTCTACGGTTTTTTTAATAAAATATATCCGAAAAATATCAAAATTATGTTTAACTCTCTCACGGTTTACATTTAGATCGTCCGGGTGCTTTTTAGCGAATCGGACCCCAAAAAAAGGTACTTTATGTCCCTCTACAGTTAAAAAAAAATCAAATTCGTCGAAGGTTTATAGCAACCCATGGATTCGTCTCCGGTTGTTTTTTAGCGAAACGGATCTTGAAAAAAAATAGATTACTTTTTTCCCATCTACAGTAAAAAAACACAGATTCGTCGCAAATTTATAGGAACCCGTGGATTCACCGACGGGTCGTAACAGCGGTTTTCTAAAAAAAACCATCGATTTATTGAACGTTTATAGCAACACATAGATTCGCCGACGGGTCCTAACGACCTGTTTTTTTTAAACAAATATGAAAACCGAAAAAACGACCAAATTTACCGAAATACGTAAAAAAAACAACCACCGTTTTCTAGAAAAACACATATTCGCCGAAGGTTTATAGTAGTTCATGGATTCGCCGATGAGTCGTAACCGCGGTTTTCTAAAAAAAACATAAATTAATCGAAGGTTTATAGCAGCTCATAGATTCGCTGACGGGTCCTAGCGACCTATTTTTTAAAAACAAATATGAAAACCGAAAATACGACCAAATTTGCCGAAATACGTAAAAAAACAGCCATAGTTTTCTAGAAAAAACACAAATTCGTCGAAGGTTTATAGTAGTTCATAGATTCGCCGATGGATTCTAACCACGGTTTTTAAAAAAAACACAGATTCATCGAAGGTTTATAATAGCCCATGGATTCACCGACGGGTCCTATCAACTCATTTTTTTTTAAAAATGCGAAAACCGAAAATACAACTAAATTTCTCAAATTTTTCACGTTGTATCGTTATGCGCGTCGCAGCGTAGCGCGTTATTATAGCTAAACACGGTTTTCTAAAAAACGCAAATTCGTCGAAGTTATATAGCAGCCCATATGTTTACCAACAGGTCCTAATGCACAAAATAAAAATACAAACAAAACTACATTTATATCCCTCTACGATTTTCACCCAAAAACAAAAAACACTGATTCACCGACGATTTAAAGCGGTTCATAGATTCGCCGACGGGTCCTAACGACCCTTTTTTTAAGAAAGCAGGAAGATCGGAATTACGCAAAAAAATGAAAATACGTTTGTTTTCTCCCAAAAACAGGAACCGCAGATTTGCGGACCATTTATAATAGTCCGCAGATTTGCCAATGGTTCCTAGCGACTTATTTTTTAAAAAAGAAACACAATAAACTGAAATTACACAAAAAAAATGAAAATATATTTATGTCCCTCTACGTTTTTCTCTAAAATAACACCAATTCATCGACAGCTCTAACAATCCAAAGATTCGCCGATAGTTTCTATCAACCTATTTTTTTAAAAAAAAATTAGAAAATGAAAATTATGCGGGAATTATGCAAAAGAAAAACCAAGAATACGTTTAAATTCCTATGTGTTTTCCTTTAAAAAAAACAGATTCACCAACGGCTCCTAGCAATCCGAAGATTCGCCAACGGCTTTTGACAAACCGTTTTTTAAAAAAATAAGAAAACCGAGATTACCCATTTTTTTATAGAAATATCCGTCGAACAAAATTTCGTACGAAGCAGCACCGTGACCGGATTTCCCAAATTTCACACGACACGTAATACATACTACGAAATTTCGCACGACGCTGCGTAGCGCGTGGCACTGGCTAGTTTTCTTTAAAAAGCTCGGTTTGTTTGCCGTGCTTTTGCATGCTGACTCGTCGTGATCACTCATGCATTTACACTGCCAGAATTCTTCTCAAAAACCAATATATTACTTTCTGTAGTAAGTCGATATAAATCATGTTAAGATCTATATGTTGATCAAATATATTTAGATTTGACCATTAATATATAAAGAATTATCTAGATTGACAATATGAAATTGGTGTGATCACTAGATTCATCATGAAATATACTTTCATGATATACTATTATTTTTATTGAAATAACATATTTTTATAGAAATTACTGGTCAATGTGTCAGCTTAGAGATTGTATCAATATCCTAAACGACTTATGTTTTTACATGGAGAGAATATTAATTTCGAATAAACCTACCTTTGGAATTCTGGCGAATTTTCAAAACCATATACTTTTTTTCTTAAGTCATTTCTCCCAAAAATCAGTCAAAGTTTTGAGTCATTAGATCATACCTCGAGATTCATGCTCTAAGTTAGGCTTCAGCCTTATATTCGCGCTCTAGTATAGATATAAATAAAGATAAAGATTTTCAGGTCTGAAGTTGTTGGTGTCTTTGACTGAAACAATTTACGGCAAATATATTTGACCCATTTCAGGACTTATTTGTTGGGGCCAGCGACACAAGCTCAAGTATGATCCAGTGGGCGATGGCAGAGCTACTACAGAATCCACAATCTATGAGAAGATTACAGGAAGAACTCAGCTCAGTAATTGGCTCAAAACCAAATGTCGAAGAATCCGACATCGAGTGTCTTCCCTATCTTCAGGCCGTTGTTAAAGAAACACTCCGTCTCCATCCCTCTGTACCACTGCTGCTGTATAAGGCAGAGGATACAGTAGAAATACAAGAGTATAACATCCCGAAAGGAAGCAACATAATGGTGAACGTTTGGGCAATTCATCGACATGGTGAGGTATGGATGGAACCAGACAAGTTCATCCCTGAGAGGTTCATGGACAAGGAGATTGGTTTCTACGGTAGAACTTCGAGTTTATTCCTTTCAGCTCCGGAAGGCACATCTGCCTTGGGTTGCCGCTAGCAAATAGAATGCTGCATGCCATTGGCTCACTGCTCCATCGTTTCGAGTGGACACTGCCGAAGGTAGTAAACGAAGACGGTATAGATATGACGGAGAAGTTTGGATTGGTGTTGTCTATGGCTACCCCCATCCACGCCATTGCCAAGATGAAGTGACATGCAGAACCTACGTACGATGTGTGTTTAATACTGTACCTAGTTTGAAGATATGTACATGTACCGTCTGTACGTAGTGTGGAATAAAAGAGAAATGTTCTCCCTCACAAGCAAACATTATGGGTGTGCTATTTGCAATGTCCTAGGATGCAAATAGGTACTTTGTAGTGCTGCATAAACCATGTGTACTCGTATCAATCTCACTTACGATTTCTTACCCCGCTTCGTATAAAAGGGTTAACTTGATTTTATTTCAGAGCTAGCAGTGTGGTACTAATCACACACCCTCTCATGCTCACGAACTTTACATGGGCCTTAATGGGGCTCGGTGTCACCTTTTTGTTCGACTTACAAGGCTTTCGCCGTTTCTAGCCATTGGATCCTATGTAGGATGTAAATTTCAAGTTCATCGCGGCGGAGCACATTGATGTGTTGGATAAAATTCTAGGTCCTCAAAAAAAATTTTAGATAAAATTTTTGAGGGAACATAAAATTCCATACATATGTCATCTCTCATAGTTTGGCTCAATATAGGTCCTTTGTGGAGAGTTTTAAGTACGCTTTAGCTTCTGAAAAGCAATTAGCTCTCTCAAACAGTTCAGTTTTTAAGCGGTTTTAGACATAAACTAGAGGCCATATATAAGTAACAAAAGCCAAAAGCTAAAAACTGGACTGGATCTGTTTTGTAGTTTATTGCTGAGAGAAATTGACTATTTATCAAACGTTTTCTTATAAAAAGCTATAGTCGCTTTTCAGCTCGAAAAATCAAAAAACGGTTTTTCAAAAAATTATAGCTTCCCTAAACAAGCCCATAAAATAGAGGGACAATGCCCGCAGCCCATCAGCCCAAAGAGCAGATCGGCGAACTACAATTATTCGTGAGGAGGCTAATGAACTCAAGGCGAAGAATCACATTCCCTCCTGGCCTGGGGCCAGATACAGGGCTTAATTTTTCATTAGATACGAATACGAATTCGAATATAGCACAAATATAGTTCAGTATTTATATACTTTATTTATTGAGTTATTAATATAAGTCAAAGGATTTTTTTTCAAAAAAAATGTACAGTTCAGAACTTCAGATGGGAGCACCCAAATCATATGGATCCGACTAGGGATCAACCGTACAATACTGTTGACTCCACCGTCAGATCTTACTTAAAAGGGACGATGTCAACCATTCAATTAGACGCAATAGAAATTGATGAGACACAACACTAATTATTTAGCAAACTTGCAACAAACTCCATCTAATACAACAAATATATTGTGTTACAAGGACGTGCATGGCATTCTTCTCTATTGGGACACAACAAACAAAAATCATCCAACGCACCAAACAGACAATTGTCCGCAACAAAACACAAACTCATCCCATTTGTAGCCCCTCTTTTCTCATATTTTGCAAATCTAGCCCTCTTATCTCACCTTTTTTTTTCAGATTTGGCCTCCTCATCGTGACAGCCTGCTTTCCGTGCTCGCCATCATGGCTGCCCTCCTACCGAGGTGCCCGGCCGCAAGAACTGCTTCTGTCGTGCTCTCCAGCTACTTCCACAGCTCGTCTGCTGCTACGCTCCCCGGACGCGAGAGCGGGTACCGTGGTGAGGAGGGGCTAAATCTAAAAAAAAGGCAAGGAGGCTAGATTTGCAAAATATGAGGAGAGGAAGGCTAGAAAAGGGATAAATTCACAAAATACAACTCCCCAAACGCAAGAACAATTTCCAATGGTGCAACACAAAAAAAAAAGTTGTGCAACACATCAGACAGTCTAGTGCAACAAATCACCAATAAGAAGATGCAACACGTAGATTGTAAGGACCCGAATTCACCAATTCGAATCCACTGTGTTTTGCCGCACTAGTCCCAGGATCAATCGCTAGTGCACATAGCTTAACATTGGTAAGCATCATATCATACACAACGATAAAAATAATAAGACTTTATTTATTGAGTATAATTAGTGTATGATCTTATGATCACTTACAATATTCAGCCTCACAAGGCAATAGTAAAACCAATGAGACAACTGCAGCGGAAAGTAGTAGAAAACGTAGATGTCCCATCAGCACACCACAGGCAGCTGACTAGGATTGGCCTAGTGACACGCGTCCACCTGAAAGTCCTTCTCCAATATTGACGATGATTCCTCCACTGTTGTTGGTTGTTAAGCAAGGGTGAGTACACCAACACGTACTCAACAAGTTGTGCACAGAATGCAAATTCTATCATAGCTATATGCAGGCTTATTCCAAAGGAAAGGCTAAGGGTTCATTTGCAACTAAGCAGCATTTAAAAACAAGTACAGTATATAGATTGAAATGACAGTAAAACAAATAACAGTAATAGATAGATTCAGCATTTTCCAAATAAACCAAGTTTCTCATCCTAAGTCAAGATTCATCTTTCCATGGCAACCTGCCATCCTTCCCAAATTTTATTTTTGCAAAAGTCTAAACCCTTGACTGTAATCCCCGAGCTTTGCTCAATACCGTGAGCACGGCTATCCGAATAGTTTGTACACTCTGCAGAGGTTATGCACTTTACCCACATGACATGATAATCTCTTTGATGCCAAGCTATTAGCACACTTCCTTTGGTATGCCTGCAGAGAATCATGACAAAGCCTTTACAATGCTCTGTCTTAACTCAAGATTACCCGCTAAGGTTTCAACACTGAAGGGTCTGAAAACCACAACAGGGCCCCCCTCTTGCGCCATCTGGGTTCATTGAAAAGGATGAACCACCCCACCACTAGTAGTACCAAAGCTAAGACATTGCAAATTAGTCAGCTAGGTCGCCCCATAACAACATGTGGTTGCATGATTGACTCAGTCAAAGGCTCGCAAGGTGTCCTTATGGTTTGATCAAAGCAAGACATACACATACCTTACGCCCATCGGGCCCACCACCGCATCCCGCCTTGCCACTTGCTCGACCCAAAATCATAACCACCCAGCTTGATTACCAAGCACCACGTGCCATCAACAATTCAATATCGTTGCGTGACATCCATTGCCACCACAACTCAATCTCATCGTGTGACCACACATGACACACAAATTCAGAACATTGTTCCATATTCCATTAGTCAAGATTATTTATCAAAGTTCCATGTACATGTGATGACGTGGCATGGCTAAGCATTCTATTCCGATGTAATCCTCCACGTTGATTTCATTATTAACCAACTATAGTAAACCAACCTAGGGTGACAAGTGGATCATGGCATACAACTAGCAAGGTAGCGTGTAATTCAAAAGGGTATAATACCTAAATCCCAATTTAGGTTGAAATCATTTGTACTCATGAAATAACAAGTGATAAGGTAAATCAAAATAGCATGCAATCTAATTTATGGGTGTAACATGATCAAAACACAACTTGCCTTGCTTAAGCTCCTGGTATTGCTCCGAAGATTGCTCTTGAATTAATAATTCCTACTCCGAAACCTCGCTCAGTTCAACGTCTACGCGAATCGAGAGAGAAAGCAAATAAAAACCAAAACCAAATAGCAAATGAACTCAAAAATTCAAATAAAAGACACCATTAGAAATATCTCAATTTTACAAATTTTTAGGAATTTGAATCAGCTCAATCGGAGTTCGTACAAGAGAGAACGAGCTCTCGGAAGATTCATAATACAGAAATTCCTGAAAATTGGAAAATCAATATTAACTCGAATTATTTTTGTAAAGAAAATTCGTTTTATTACGTAGGTGTGACGTCAGCCTTGACCGAACCGACCGGCGCTGACAGGCGGGCCCCGCAACGCTGACTCGGCAGATGACTCGTCAGGTGACGCAGCGCCACGCAATGCCACGCAAGAGCCACCTCGGCAATGTTGCCAGCGTGTCCGCCACGTGGCAACGGCATCACGCCACGTCCTCGTGGCGCTGCGGCCTCTGACTTGCCGCCGCGACCGCGGCGAAGGTACCTACCGACTCATCTCGACCTCGCGGATTTGATGACGCGAATGCTTTTCCGGATTGAACTTCGGTTCGACGGCGGCACGGCTTTCTTCTCCGGCGGCGACGGTCTCCACGGCGAACTCCTCCCTCGGTGATGCTCCGGCGAGACAAAGTGCGCGACAGATCGCCTCGACGCGGCGAAGTTCAAAATTCCACCGGCGACTAAACGTCCCTCCAAGCGGCGACTAATCGATTTAAACACGACTTATGCGGCGGTGCGCTCGGAAGAGCTTCGATTGTGGCGACTACACGGCGATTCTTGGGCTACGGCTTGGGGCTTTGGTTGCTTATGACTTTGCGCGCCCGATGCTCCCATTTATATGGCGCGCGGTGGCCGGATATGGCAAGGCTCTGCGCAGAGTCCGCGGCGGCGACGGCACAAGCTCCTGGAGTCCGGCTCGGAGACGACCTGGAGACGACGCTCCGATGAACGACGCGTGGCAGATCGATCGGCCTGGAGACTAGGGTTTCCTGAAACGGTATGGCTGACGTCGGCCGTGTGATTCGTTCGACAAAGACGCAATAACTCTACCGATCCAAGACATGGGATGGGCTGGGCCCAACAACATTCACGGAGATTTCGAGATTTTTCCATTTAAATAAATCCGAGAAAAATGTTTGATTTATTTGAAGCATTAAAAGTACTCTAAAAATTCCAGGAAAATTCTCAAAAATACTTTGAGACTTTCTTGACTTAAATAAAATATTTTCACAAAAACTTTATTTTGGATTTATATATTTATAATTAATCTTTAATAGAAAATAATATTATTTAATTCCAAATAATTCAAATAAATCCCAGAAAATCCAAATAAATTCAGAAAATTCACAAAAATATTATTTAGCAATAAAATAATATTATTTAATTGAAAAGTTGAAATTTTGGGATGTTACAAACCTCCCCCCCTTAACGGAATCTCGACCCCGAGATTCAGGGCTGACTAGAGAATAGGTTTGGGAATTCTGCCTTCAGGTCATCTTCACGCTCCCAAGTTGCTTCATTTTCTGAATGATTACTCCATTGAACTCTGCAAAAGCGAGTGGACTTGTTTCTGGTCCTACGCTCCATTACATCCAAAATCCTGATCGGGTATTCCTTATAGGTTAGATCCTCCTGCAACTCAATAGCCTCCAACGACGTCTGCTCAGCTGGCACTCTAAGACATTTCTTAAGCTGTGACACATGGAATACATCATGCACACCTGCCAACGACTCTAGCAACTCTAACTGATAAGCAACCTCTCCTCTTCGGCTTAAGATCTTAAATGGTCCAACAAACCTGGGTGCAAGTTTTCCCTTGACTTGAAACCTTTTCACACCCTTAAGGGGAGTAACCCTAAGATACACAAAATCATTGGGTTCAAAACTCAATCACAACGGCGATTGTCAGTCGTAACTTTTCTGCTTTGACTGAGTGTTCTCAGCCTTTCTCCGATCATGGCAACTTGTTCTTCAGCCTCTCTGAGTATCTCAGACCCGAATACTGAATACTCCCTTACGGGGTTCGACAGGCTCGTCCATATAAGACTTCAAATGGTGACATCTGCAAACTAGCCTAGTAACTATCGTCATAACTGAATTCTGCCTATGGCAAACATTTATCCCAAAACGTGGCGTAAGCTAACGCACAACCTCTAAACATACCCTCCAGAATCTGATTAACTCTTTCTGTTTAACTATCGGTATGCGGGCGATAACTGTACCGAAATTCAAGCGAGTTATCATTGCTTCATGTAACTTATTCTAAGCCCTCGAGATAAATTGGATACCTCTATCGGACACAATCTTCTTAGGCACCTACGCAGTTATTAAATCCCTGACAGATTTGCCAAATGATCTTTTGAATCGTAGTCTTGGTGATATGAAATGAGTAATTTTGGTTAATTTAATCAATAATGATTCCTCCGAATTCATACCTTTTAGGGTCCATTTACACTAGGGATCATTTTAATGATTTGCCTCCTATAGGAATCTATAATGATTTACAACGAACCTTTATATCTCTAATGCATTGCCTTTATTTTTTTGATTCACATCACATTGAGTATCATAACCAATAGTTTCGCCCTTCACCTTAGGTCACCAAAACCTTTCCTTAAGATATTGATTCTCTTTGGCACTTTCTGGGTATATCGAATACTTAGAATTATGAGTTTTCTCAAGTATTAATTTCTTAGGATCTTCCTATCCGGCACACTGGTTCAGCATTAAATCCTTATGGTATCCTAATCACTCAAATTTCTACTTTTTGGCTACGCCTTCTTCTTTCCTTAACTTGATTTTGTACTTCATCTACCTTCGAACTTCTTATGTTCTGATCTTCTAATGTTGGTTCTATTTCCAAGGCAACTATGAAACCTTGTGGGGCGACTTTTAATTTCAACTTCTTAGATTCTTTACATACCACAGTTAAGCGCTTATTATCAACATATTACCTCGTAACTCAAACGTCGACTACCACCTTAGCCTTCTTGAAATGCCTATGGATTACGACACTAGACTCTTTGATCCTTTCCAACCATTATCTTCGTCCTATATTAAGGTTGGACTGAGTAAATATATTTAGATTCTTAAGGCTCATATTTATTTTCGATGAGATAGTGACACCATTTTTCTGTGCGCACTACAACGACTAACTCCAAGTCATACGTAGGGTAATTTCAACTGCCTCATCGTTTATGCAACAACGTTGGTTCACTTCTCAGATTATGTCTAGAAGCATCATCCTTATATATTGAAACTACTACGCACAGCTAGTAATACTACCACATGCGTTAATGATAACCGCTCTTTCAACTTCCGAAAACCCTTTTCGTTACTCTGGTGTCCATGCATCTCTTTCTCCTTAACAATCGTACAAAAGGGCTAGCTATTGTCGAAAAACCTTCCTATGAACCAGTGGTATTATCTTACCATTTCTAGAACCTTAAATCTAGGTAACGTACTTTGGTTGCTTCCTATGTAACACAACTTCTACCTTGCTTGGTTCAACAATAACTCCTTTAGCAGTCTTTATATGACTAAGGATTTCGACCATTTCACTTCCGGAATTCACACTAGTTGAGCTTAGCATATGACTACTACTCTTGCAATCTTTCTAAACCAATCTAACATGTTCTGCATGATCTTCTCTTGTCTTAGGGTATACTAGATTGTCATCAACCATAAATTTATCAATTACTCCATAAATATCTTACTTATCATGCTCATTAGATATGCGGGGCATTGGTCAATCCAAGAGGTATAGCCAAAACTTATACTGCCCATATCGCGTAGAAAACGCAATCCTAGAAACATCCTTCACATAACTCCTCAATTGATGATAGCCTAAGCGAAGTTTTGTCCCAAAGAAATTCTAATTCTCTTCTAAACTATCCAATCATGTTGTCGATCCTGATATTGGATACTTGTTTTTGACTCTTTCTTTATTTAAAGCATGATTCATTGTACTTTTCCGATCTTCTATTTTCCTTTTTGTCAACCACAAATAACGCACTAAGCTTTCTCAAAACTCTTCCTAGCAATTCTTCGTCATGCCTTTCTATTTCCCACTAATTCCTTAGTATACATTTTGACATGGTTTTTTTTCCTATTGGGCTGTACCAAGCACTAATTCGCTCACAAATTGGGTCTTTCGATATGACGGTATATCGGCAAATTCTTGGGAAATATACCATGGTATTTTTGACAACTAGCACATCTTCTAATTGGCAAACTCCACACTATTATCCATCAGCTGGCTAATCACAACTGTCATCACTCTGAGAGAATTTTTTTTCATGGTTTTAATTCGATATATCCTTCACCAAAATATCCTTATGTCTGAGTATCTAACTAATTTCAAGAATAAACTAATTATCTACATAATATGATTTGCTTGGAACTTAACTCATTTACTAAGCACTGAACCCTTAACGTTCTGGCAGATCCTAGCACAACTGAGCACTTAATGACAAATCCTCTAATTAACAAGTTCTCACTGGGTCACTAAACTAGCCACTATTTCTCATGCATCATTTTCAGGTGAACCATAAACTCAAGAATACTCTTAGAGAAACATCTAACTCATCGTTTCCATTATTGCTTTTTCATTCCAATACTCTGTATACTAATGCATCAACTAATTCTGCTTTATTTCTTTTGGGCAAGGAAACCTTACACGGAATTCATCACTAATCTCTTTGCTTTACAAGTAGGGTTATGACATTGCACTAAATAAACTCATGGCTCCCGACTTAGTGATTTAGCATTGGCTGGGGCTTCGGCAGGCGGAGTTAGGATTGACTCGAATCGGCGTGATCGCTTTCCTTTGAGGGCACTTATTGGCAAAATGCTCGGGTTTGCGGCAATTATAGCGAGTCTAGGGTGAACTCCTTTCTTGAGCATTCGTTGATAGTATCTTTACCTAGACGCCTTTTCTTCAATTGGTTTTCTCGGCAAATTTCTCCTGCAACTTCACCGCTCACCCTTGGCGTTATATACCGGACGGTAGTAACTTCTGGTATTCCCATGGCTGTAGGAAATACTTGTTCTCTCCGTGGGCATTGCTTAACAAAATGGCCTTCTTCCCGACAGTAGTAGCACAACCGTTTGCATCGTTTTGCCTTGATGGGTGCAACTATGTACTCATCCTCACTCTTATATCCAGGGTTGGTTGCTTCAGAGGGCACTCTCTAGACCAATGACCTTCTTTATCACACAAGAAACATGCCGTTGGTGATTGCCACTCCACCGCTTTCTGATTAAGGTTGACAGTTTAGGAGGAGGTTTAGGAGGTCCTCTTTTTAATTCTCCAAGCGAGATTCTCCTAGGCGGTGGTCACTATCGGATCTGAAAGTGCATCTAACTTTGACCGCATATAATGACCTCTTATTGATAATTCTCGAGCAACTAGGGTCCGTGAGATTCTTCTATTTATAGGAAAATCAAGTGAATGGTTGATGTTGTATCATGGTGGTCACTAGAGGATGATCAAGTCAAGGTTGATAGGACGAGAGTCTCATGAGGTGAATCGAGTCAAGTTGGACAAGGCGAAGACGTCATCAATCATTTGGTAAAGACATCATGCACATTGCATCCACGGAGAAGACGACATGCGGATTGAATGTAAGACTTAGATTTCTCGTTTGAATTTGAGTCTAAGGATTGCAGACTATTAAGAGGATGCTCCATTGAATGACTTTTAGATGTGTCAAGTGCTCAAATGATCCATCCTTGTGAAATTTAGAGAGAGTGGTATTGGTGGTACCGGAAAGTGAGAATTGTAGGTCTCTCTTGGATTCTTTGTGAAATCTGGATTTATCCTTTGAGATTTGGGTAGTGAGACCTTATTAGTTGTGTAGCCCTTGTTCTTAGCTTTCAATAGAGTCCAAGATCACTTAAATCGAGTCCGAGTCAAAAGTTATGCAGATTTTAAATCGGGCTGATCAGTTCTACTCGGACTATCCGAAGTTGGACTCGGACTATCGAAGTGAGTTCGGACTATCCGAACATATTTTCGGATATTCGAGCTGGGTCTCTGTTAGCCATGTCTAATGGGTTCGGACTATCCGAACTTGAGCTCGACATTCGAACTGAGTCGAACGTTTTGAAAAACGGCTAGTTTTTTGGAGCCTCTATTTAAACCCCCATCCATCCCCATTTGTGGGGGCTGCTACCCAATGGATTAGAGGTGCCATACCCTTGTTCTTGAGCCCCAATACACCCCTCTACCCTTAGATCTAAGTGATCCCCTTTTGTGTGAAGGGTTGGGAAGAGTGTGAGGAGGAGGTGTTAGGATTGAGTTGGATTTGAGTTTGAGCACTTGATTTCATCTCCAAGTTTGTTCTTTGTGAGTATTTGTTACTCTTGGAGGTTGAGGACTCCTAGGCGGCTAGGAGGTCACCCTCGAGCCACCGGTTCTTCGTGTGGTTGGCCGTAGGAAGTTTGTGAAGGTTCGATTCCTCCGCAAGGGAAGGAATCAAGATCGGATCTAGGGACATTGAGGTGAAATTGGACTTTTCTAGTGAGTTTTTGGCTGATCTCGACCTTCACAAAGGTAACATGTGATGTTGCCCATAGGACATTCTCCGAATATCCGAGAATGGCTTCCTTCAGATTCGCTGCAATTTAGTTTAAATTTATAATTCGCCTAACCCCCCTCTAGGCGACATCCCCGTCCTTTCAGGATGGAGCAATTGATCGCATGCTCTTTTGCAATTGGTATGTCCTATCTCTCCACAATGAATGCACGCACGATCCTTTAACTTGTCTAGTTGTCTAGATCTCGAACGAGGTACATTGGTGGTATTCTTCTTTGAATTTATTGCGCCATATCATTCCCAAAGTGATATTTCAGTATTTGTTTCGTCATTGCTTGCATCAAGCGAGTCTGAGCGGCCAAAAACTCTTTGAAGCTCAGATATCTATCGGTATTGACGGTTGAGGAACTAATCCATCCTTAGAGTTTCTCTTGGGTTGATTTCCACTTTCACTAGCTTCATTGCTATCACTATTCGAACCATCTCGCTTGATTACCTCAAGGGTTAGGGAAGCGAAATTAGCATAGATAAGGAGCAAGAATCCTAATCTGAGGAGATAGGTTTTAACCCAATAACTTGAACAACCAATATTAATAACTTGGTATGGCTGCTTATATAAGCCTAAAAGCTTTGCAACACATACTGCATACTCAGCAATCAAGAAGAACCAATTCAACCTAAACACACAAAACTACCGTCTACATGGGCGACACTCCTATCTTAAGGAACGCGACTCCCACACATGAGTCTCAACTGGCTACTTGAAGTACTGAGTCTTCTAACTCTTGATACACCTCATTGATCCGCTCTTCCATGAGCTTGATGATTCTCTTCTTTGTGATCTTTATGGTAGCAGCAGGCACTCGATGCCATCTCCTAAGTGTGGTATATCGTTTCTACTCAAGATAACTCAGGTAAGATTTTAACTCAGTTTAGCAGAGATAAGAGAAAGAAGTTTTAGCAAGGATAAGGAAGAATTTTTGGTAAGGACAGGAATAGAAGAATGAGATAAGTTGAGAACACATTATTCTTCTAAGTTAAGTCTTTTAATTTAGAAAATAATTTTGAAGGACCTACAGGGATGAACAACTATCTAGGGTCAAGACCTACAGTCAGTATGGCTCTGATACCACCTCTGTAAGGACCCGAATTCACCAATTCGAATCCACTGTGTTTTGCCGCACTAGTCCTAGGATCAATCGCTAGTGCACACAGCTTAACATCGGTAAGCATCATATCATACACAACGATAAAAATAATAAGACTTTATTTATTGAGTATAATTAGTGTATGATCTTATGATCACTTACAATATTCAGCCTCACAAGGCAATAGTAAAACCAATGAGACAAGCTGCAATGGAAAGTAGTAGAAGCGTAGATGTCCCATCAAGACACCACAGCGGTGACTAGGATTGGCCTAGTGACACGCGCCCACCGAAAGTCCTCCAATATTGACGATGATTCCTCCTTTGTTGTTGGTTGTTAAGCAAGGGTGAGTACACCAACACGTACTCAACAAGTTGTGCATGAATGCAAATTCTATCATAGCTATATGCGAGCTTATTCCAAAGGAAAGGCTAAGGGTTCATTTGCAACTAACAAACATTTAAAAACAAGTCTGATATATAGATTGAAATGATAGTAAAACAAATAACAGTAATAGATAGATTCAGCATTTCCCAAATAAACCAAGTTTCTCATCCTAAGTCAAGATTCATCTTTCCATGGCAACCTGCCATCCTTCCCAAATTTTATTTTTGCAAAAGTCTAAACTCTTGACTGTAATCCCCGAGCTTTGCTCAATACCGTGAGCACGGCTATCCGAATAGTTTGTACACTCTGCAGAGGTTATGCACTTTACCCACATGACATGATAATCTCTTTGATGCCAAGCTATTAGCACACTTCCTTTGGTATGCCGGCAGAGAATCATGACAAAGCCTTTACAATGCTCTGTCTTAACTCAGTACTACCCGCTAAGGTTTCAACACTGAAGGGTCTGAAAACCACAACAGGGCCCCCCTCTTGCGCCATCTGGGTTCATTGAAAAGGATGAACCACCCCACCACTAGTAGTACCAAAGCTAAGACATTGCAAATTAGTCAGCTAGGCTGCCCCATAACAACATGTGGTTGCATGATTGACTCAGGTCAAAGGCTCGCAAGATGTCCTTATGGTTTGATCAAAGCAAGACATACACATACCTTCTGCCCATCGGGCCCACCCTGGCATCCTGCCCTTGCCACTTGCTCCGACCCAAAATCATAACCACCCAAGTTGATTACCAAGCACCACGTGCCATCAACAATTCAATATCGTTGCGTGACATCCATTGCCACCACAACTCAATCTCATCGTGTGACCACACATGACACACAAATTCAGAACATTGTTCCATATTCCATTAGTCAAGATTATTTATCAAAGTTCCATGTACATGTGATGACGTGGCATGGCTAAGCATTCTATTCCGATGTAATCCTCCATGTTGATTTCATTATTAACCAACTATAGTAAACCAACCTAGGGTGACAAGTGGATCATGGCATACAACTAGCAAGGTAGGGTGTAATTCAAAAGGGTATAATACCTAAATCCCAATTTAGGTTGAAATCATTTGTACTCATGAAATAACAAGTGATAAGGTAAATCAAAATAGCATGCAATCTAATTTATGGGTGCAACATGATCAAAACATAACTTGCCTTGCTTAAGCTCCTGGTATTGCTTCGAAGATTGCTCTTGAATTAATAATTCCTCCTCCGAAACCTCGCTCAGTTCAACGTCTACGCGAATCGAGAGAGAAAGCAAATAAAAACCAAAACCAAATAGCAAATGAACTCAAAAATTCAAATAAAAGACACCATTAGAAAGATCTCAATTTTACAAATTTTTAGGAATTTGAATCACCTCAATCGGAGTTCGTACGAGAGAGAACGAGCTCTCGGAAGATTCATAATCCATAAATTCCTGAAAATTGGAAAATCAATATTCACTCGAATTATTTTTGTAAAGAAAATTCGTTTTATTACGTAGGTGTGACGTCAGCCTTGACCGAATCGACCGGCGCTGACAGGCGGGCCCCGCGACGCTGACTCGGCAGATGACTCGTCAGGTGACGCAGCGCCACGCAATGCCACGCAAGAGCCACCTCGGCAATGTTGCCAGCGTGTCCGCCACGTGGCAACGAAGCATCACGCCACGTCCTCCGGCGGCGCACACGGCCCTAGGGTCGCCGGCGACCGGCGGCGAAGGTACCTACCGACTCATCTCGACCTCGCGGATTTGATGACGCGAATGCTTTTCCGGATTGAACTTCGGTTCGACGGCGGCACGGCTTTCTTCTCCGGCGGCGACGGTCTCCACGGCGAACTCCTCCCTCGGTGATGCTCCGGCGAGACAAGTGCGACAGATGCGCCGACGGCGGCTAGTTCGAAAATTCGCGGTGACTCAAGCGCCCCTCCAACGGCGACTAATCGATGAAACACGACTTGCGGCGGTGCGCTCGGAAGAGCTTCGATTGTGGCGACTACACGGCGATTCTTGGGCTACGGCTTGGGGCTTTGGTTGCTTATGACTTTTGCTACCGATGCTCCCATTTATATGGCGCGCGGTGGCCGGATATGGCAAGGCTTTGCGCAGAGTCCGTGGCGGCGACTGCACAAGCTCCTGGAGTCCGGCTCGGAGACGACCTGGAGACGACGCTCCGATGAACGACGCGTGGCAGATCGATCGGCCTGGAGACTAGGGTTTCCTGAAACGGTATGGCTGACGTCGGCCGTGTGATTCCGATTCGACGGCACGCAATAACTCTACCGATCCGCACAGTGGAATGGGCCGGGCCCAACACTGTTCACGGAGATTTCCCAGGATTTTTCCATTTAAATAAATCCGAGAAAAACGTTTGATTTATTTGAAGCATTAAAAGTACTCTAAAAATTCCAGGAAAATTCTCAAAAATACTTTGAGACTTTCTTGACTTAAATAAAATATTTTCACAAAAACTTTATTTTGGATTTATATATTTATAATTAATCTTTAGTAGAAAGTAATATTATTTAATTCCAAATAATTCAAATAAATCCCAGAAAATCCAAATAAATTCAGAAAATTCTCAAAAATCTTATTTAACAATAAAATAATATTATTTAATTGAAAAGCTGAAATTTTGGGATGTTACATAGGTGCAACAAATAAACATCTCTACCTTGTACGTGTGGAAACTTTAGAAGCATTGCTATGAAGTTTCAATACTAGGACGATCCGCAATCTGTGATGGTGACGAGAACGATCCGCAACCTATAACAGTCACGAGGAGCTATTGGAGGAGATACGAGGCTAGTACAATTACAACCGCAATAATGCGTTACATCGACTCTACTTTCACCATGTTCTGCATGCACATCTAATGGTAATTTTATGATCTATAACTTATAGTAGTTCTTTAGTTACACGGTAGAAAATTTTGATTTTATATTAGAGTAGTCTATCTGTTCTCCTGTAGATGCGACCTCACAGTCTTGACAGCCCTCCGCGTGGAGGCCACCTACTTCGTCGCCGTGGTGTTGCCGTTGTCTAACGCACAGCTGCATGTCGGCAACCTCCTGTCCGTGAGGAGGACGTGGATGTAATGTTCAAGGTCGATTGGCGTCGAGACGTTTGCCATGCATGTTAGAAAGTAACAAAAGATTTTCTAATTAGTCGAAGTTGAATCTGCTTGTTGCACCAGGTCGAGTTTGAGATTTGGTTATGGTAATATGTATGAGTCAACAACACTTAATTAGAGGGGAGATTATTGAAAAGTAAATAAGATTTACTAAAATTGTCGGCTTACTAAAATTCAAGACTAAAACCATAAAACCAACCGTGCATAGACACATGCTCGTGGCGCGGTCTCTGGTCTCTGCGGTGGAGCTCCTTGTCCAGATGAAGGAGAGCACCACCACCTTTGATGTCGTGCATGTAGATGAGATGGAGGTGCAGGTGTTGAAGGCTTTGCTGCATTATGTACACACCGACTCGTTGTCGGAGACGGAGGAGCAAGAAGAGGACGTGATGTGCCAGCATTTGCTTGTAGCGGCGGTCCCATAGATTTGATGTCGCGAGGCTAAAGCTTGATGTGCGAAAGCAAGCGGTGAAGGTTGAATAGATGTGATCAGACCATCTTTAGGTTGCAAACGGAGTGGATAATTCCCAACCGACCGTCCGTCCGAATAAATTCGGATAGTATTCAGAGCTTAAAATCGGATATCGAGGATTTTTTTCAGATATCGGAATTGGATAGTTTTTTTTTCAGATGTGTAAATAGATATGGGATGAAAGTATTTACCGGATTCAGATATATTCGGAATTTTAATCAGAGCTATACGAATACTATCCGGTCTAGGCCATTCGGTCCATACCATAACCCGTTTCCCCTGTTCCGCCTTTGCCGAATGCCGAGTCCTCCCGTCAATCTGTCACGTGCGTGCGCATCGCCTGTCTCTCCTCTCTCTCGCCCACACGGTGTTCTCCATGCCCTAGCTAGCCACCGTCGCTTCGGGAGGCTAGTACCGGTGGCTGGAAGGCCCTTCGCAGTCGGTCCCCTCCACGCCGCAGTTGGTCCCCAGTCCCCACTATTCCTTCTCACTGGCGCTCTCGGTCTCACTTCCCCTCGTTTGTGTACTTGATCCCGTGCCTCCTCGCTGGTAGACAGCTCCCACTCGCTGCTTCTTCCCTAGGACGGTCAAACCCCCTAGTTTCAGTTTGCATAGATCTGAGCCTTCCCAAATTGTTGGATGTACACAACTACACATAAATCACTTGTCATCTAGTCTGGTTCTTATTCATGTGAATATGGAGTAAATGCTAACATGATGTTGTACTGAGCAATTATACATTAGCTAGTATTGTTTGGACAATTATTTGTTGGAATTTCCTAATGCCTGCATGACTATGTGTGATTGTGATTAATGGCAATTGGTTCAAGGACAATTTCTTATGGTAGATCTGGATGCCTGGTACTTTGAATCATCGGGTAGTAAGTCATTTGAGGCCGTTCTTCACTCTGGCATTTAGATACTGGCATGTGATGCTTTGGTTGTTTCTTGTTGTCTGATGATGTGTGGAATCATCAGGATTGCAGGGAAATAAGAGAGTAATTTGGGCAAATTAGGATCAGGAAAAGATGAAAGTGATTTCAATCTGAAAGATGCACTACTTCTTGCCATTACTATTTAGAACTATCTGAGCTTAATAATCATGTTAATCATAAGAATGGAGGATTTGAATTAGTTCACTTTTCAGTGCAAGTCACCAAATTCTTGGAAGGTGCTAATTAGTGCAGCATTGCATTTTCTGGTTTTTAGCTGATAGGGGAAATAGGATTATTTCTTATTTTATATAGTGTTGCAGCATTGTGGTCTTGTAGATTCCAGCATCTATCTATCTTAGAATATTGATTTTGTCTTGCTATTTTGGATGTACATTCTTGATGTTTGTTTTGAAGTTATTCATAGCCTGTTGGGCACTGAGAATTTGAGATGGATGTTGTAAGTGCAAGTGCGAGTATTTGTGGAAGCACAAGAGCCTCCCCTGCTGCTATTGCCATAGTAGTTGGTACGGGTTAGTCGACGCCAATGCCCTCACCACCAAATGCAAGTGCATTGTTGGCATATGACTCTGAGATAGCCGCAACCATGGGAGGTGTAGGGCGTTTGTTGTAGATGTAGATTAAAGGACTTGTAGCGGAGAAGTTGAGCCTGCTCTGAAGAAGCAGAAGAAGTGTACTTCCAAGGTTTAGGAATACTACACTAAGTACTCAGTGATAGCTAAGACAAAAGATGGTGGGGAGGAGAAACAAGTTTGGGCAAAATGCAAAAAATATCCACACAAAGCTCAAGCTAAAATCTCAAGGGGCACGAAGGCCTTGTGGAATCATTTGGAATTCAAGCATGTCGTAAAGTAAGGCCAGCAACAACTCCAATTTAAGAAGGGTGAAGATGAAGAAAATAGTGCAACTGCTCTAGATTTATAGGCATGATGTTGAAGCTAGCCTGAGAAAGTTCTATTTGGCAATAGTTATATATGAATATCCCTGTACTATGGTTGAGCATGAATACTTTATTGATTTCATCAAGTCTCTACGTTCTGATTTTTCATTCAAATCTCGCACAACCACTAGAAAAGATACATTAAAAATATTTGGGGATGAAAAGAAGAAGTTGTATGAACAACTAAAAACTCTTTCATGCCATTTTTCTACAACTATAGATATGTAGACATCTAATCAAAATAAAGGCTATATGTGCATTATTGTGCATTGGATTGATGTTAATTGGCATAAGCAAAAAAGAATAGTTAAATTCAATCATGTCAAAGGGAGCCATACATGAACTAATCTAATAAATGAATTTATCAAGGGTCTCATGTCTATAAACATTGAGAAGAAGTTATTTGCTCTCACTCTAGACAATGCATCCTCCAAGATAAATATGTTAGAGAAGTTGTGACAGAGCTTAATAAGCGTTCTCCCTTGATTTGTGATGAGGCCTGTGAGATGTTTATGTCACATACTAAACCTTGTTGCTCAAGATAGTTTGAAAGTAATTACATCTTGAGTTCAAAATATTAGAGCTACTATTGCAATTATGAAGAATTCTCCATTTCAATGGGAGGAATTCCAGAATCCAGAAGTGTGCATCAAAATATGATTTAAACAACAAATCTGGTCTTTCTTTAGATGTGCCTACAAGGTTGAACTCCATGTATGAAATGTTAAGGCAAGCTATTTAATATAGAAGGGCTTTTAATAGGCTATTGTACTTGAACAAGGGTAAATATGGAAGTGTGCTCCAACATATGAAGAATAGGATATGGCATAATCACTATGCAAATGTTTGCAAAAATTTAGTGATGTTACTCTTATATTTTCTAGAAATCAATATCCAACATCAAACTTATTTTGGTGAAAATTTTGTGAGATTAAGATTGCACTTGCAGAATGGTGTTATAATGTTGATGTTACTATATCTTCTATGGCAGAGACCATGAAAGACAAATATGACAAGTATTGGGATAAATCCAACATAGCTATTCTTTGTCGCTTGCTATCTTGATCCTAGATACAAGAAAAGGCTTGTTTAATATTTTATGGGGAGGATTTATCATAAGAGGGCAGCCCATGAAGTTAATCACTTCATTGATGTTGTCAAAAAATTATTCGAAGCTTACCGATCCAATACACCTAAAACATTAAAATCTAATCCCGAAGAATCTCAGCACTTGGTGATGCCAATTTTAACATTGAACAGTTCTTATATAAGGATGCAACTTTGACAGCACATGGTGATATAAATGAATTGGAGGTATACATGAAAGAAAATCTATTTCGGATGGGGTTGATCCTAGTGTTATGGTCTTATGGATGCACGGTTTGATATATTGTCATGATGGAACATATATCAAGGAACATTTCCTGTTCTCTCATGACGAGCCTGTGACATGTTACCTATTCAAGTATCAACTATTGCTTCAGAGTCAGTTTTTAGTGCTAGTGGACGTGTTGTTGATCTATTTCGTAGTCAACTAGAGCCTAAGGTGATTGAGACTCTAATTTGTATCAAGGACTGGGCATCTTCATTTAAGAAAGGTAATAATAAGTCATTTAGTTCATAGTTTACACCACTTTCAACTTTTGTTTACTAGCTTCATGACATTTTTAAATTACAGGTTCTAAGAGAAGATATCATAACTTGCTGATGAGTTAGATTTACGCCTAGAGGATAAAGAATGTGCTACTACATACATGGACGAGGAGGTTTGCTAATTGTCAATTTGTAGTTGGCCTTTGTCTTTGTTTTCATTTTGAGCCCCTTTACACTATTTTTTGTGTCAATAGATATATTTTTTGTAGGATGACACGATAAATGTGGTTGACATGTTGGTGATTGGCCAGTGAATGTTAAGCCAATGGTATATAGGCCCCCGAGCAAGTGCATTGTAACACACCCTCATATACTAGTGAATCCACTGGACGTAGGGTTGTTATCTCCACCGCGAGAGGCCTGAACCACACAAAAAAACGACCCCCTGTGCCTCAAGATTGTCCCGTATACCTTCGCTCCGTTGTTGCTCGCACATTCTCGACGTATAACCCTTGCGGAAAAGGGCCCCAAGTTGATCCCTCATTCAACAAGTAAGCTCTGGGGACCTGTCTCGAATCGTCGACAATGGCGCCGTCTCGTGGGGACCGACCGAGTCCTTTCGCAGGAATCCACGAGGATGCCGAACTCTCAAGACAATCAAGACCTTCGTCTTCAAGGCGTGGAGGACGACGGCGCAGCTCGCCGTCGAAAGGCGTGGCGGTGTGACTCACCGAAGGTCACACTCGTCTATATCCGCGCCGAAGTACGCCATCCGCCGGCGCGAAGTCTCTTCTCGAGCACGAAGCCGCTCGGGGACCGTCTATATCCCGCGCCCAGTACGCCATCCGCTCGGGCGCGAAGTCTCTTTCGAGCACGAAGCCGCTGGGACCGTTTATATCTGCGCGCCAAGATCGCCATCCGCCGGGCGCGAAGTCTTTCTCGAGCACGAAGCCGCTGGGGACCGTCTATATCCGCGCTTAAGACACCATCCGCCGCGCGAAGTCTCTTCCGAGCACGAAGCTTCGCCGGGGACCGTTTATATCCGCGCCAAGACGCCATCCGCTCGGCGCGAAGTCTCTTCTCGAAAGCACGAAGCCGCTCGGGACCGTCTATATCCCGCGCCAAGATCGCCATCCGCCGCACGAAGTCTCTTCCCTCGAGCACGCGAGCGCTCGGGACCGTTTCTATCTCGCGCTGAGTACGCGCGCCCGCCGGGCGCGAAGTCTCTTCTCGCGCGCTTACTGGGACCGTTTATATCTCGCGCTGAAGTACGCCGTCGCTCGGGCGCGAAGTCTCTTCCGAAAGCACGAAGCCGCTGGGACCGCTTATATCGCGCCGGGAAAGACGCCATCCGCCGGGCGCGAAGTCTCTTCTCGAAACACGAAGCCGCTGGGACCGTTTATATCCCGCGCCAAAGACGCCATCCGCTTCGCGCGAAGTCTCTTCCGAGCACGAAGCCGCTCGGGACCGTTTATATCCCGCGCTTCAAGATCGCTTATCCGCTCGGCGCGAAGTCTCTTCTCGAAACACGAAGCCGCCGGGACCGTTTATATCTCAAGGCCGATCGCCATCGCGCCGGCGCGAAGTCTCTTCGAGCACGAAGCCACGAGCTTGGCTGGGACCGTCTATATCCGCACCGAGTACGCCATCCGCCGGCGCGAAGTCTTTCTCGAGCACGAAGCCGCCGGGACCGTCTATATCCCGCGCCAATGCGCCATCCGCTCGGCGCGAAGTCTCTTCCTCGAGCACGAAGCCGCTGGGACCGTCTATATCGCGCGCCAATCGCCATCCGCCGGGCGCGAAGTCTTCTCGAGCACGAAGCCGCGGGGACCGTCTATATCCCGCCCGATGCGCTTATCCGCTCGCGCGAAGTCTCTTCCTCGAGCACGAAGCCGCTGGGACCGTTTATATCCGCACTCAAGATGCGCCATCCGCCGGGCGCGAAGTCTCTTCCGAGTACGAAGCCGCTCTGGGACCGTCTATATCCGCGCCAAGACGCCATCCGCTCGGCGCGAAGTCTCTTCTCGAAGCACGAAGCCTTCGGGGACCGTTTATATCCTGCGCTGAAGTACGCCATCCGCCGGCGCGAAGTCTCTTTCGAGCACGAAGCTTCGCTGGGGACCGTCTATATCCGCGCCCAAGACGCTTATCCGCCGGCGCGAAGTCTCTTCCGAAAGCACGAAGCTTGCTCGGGACCGTTTATATCCCGCGCCAAGATCGCCATCCGCTCGGGCACGAGTCTCTTCCCCTCGAGCACGAGCTTTGCTCGGGGACCGTCTATATCCTGCGCCCGATGCCGTCGCTCGGGCGCGAAGTCTCTTCCCGAGCACGAGCCGCCGGGGACAAATCCATATCCCGCCGAGTACGCCCGCTCGGCGCGAAGCCTCTTCCTCGAAAGCAGCGCTTGCTGGGGCTCTCCATGTCGCCGAAGTCGCCCTCGCTCGGGCGCGAGCCTCTTCTCGAAAGACGCGCGCCGGGGCTCTCCATGTCCGCGCCGTCGCCCTCGCTCGGCGCGAAGCCTCTTCTCGAAACGCGCGCTTCGCCGGGGCTCTCATGTCCCGCGCCAATCGTACGCCCGCTCGGCGCGAGCCTCTTCTCGAAAGCACGCGCTTCGCTCGGTGGCTCTCCATGTCCCGCGCCAACACGCCCTCCAACGCAGCAGCGTCTCGCGATTCCTCAAGCATCGACCCATGCTTGGGATCTGGCGGCATGAGTCCTCTCATGGCTCGCTAGTTAGTTCCTGGCGTCTAGTCCACGTCCGAGATGCGGCGGCTTCGGCGTGTCTCGTCGCCGGTTCCTCAACCATCTGACCCATGCTTGGGATGCGGCGGCATGAGTCCTCTCATGGCCTGCTAGTTAGTTCCCCTGGCGTCTAGTCCACGTCCAGGATGCGGCAACTCGAGCGTGTCTTGTCTGTCAGTTCCTCAAGTATCTGACCCATGCTTGGGATGCGGCGGCATGAGTCCTCTCATGGCCTGCTAGTTAGTTCCCCTGGACGTCTAGTCCACGTCCGGGATGCGGCAGCTCGAGCGTGTCTCGTCTGTCAGTTCCTCAAGCATCTGACCCGTGCCTGGGATGCGGCGGTGTGAGTCCGCTCGCAATCTGCTAGTTGCCTTCCCCCTGTGCATCTGATCCGTGCACCAGATACCGCAGTAGTCCTTCGCTGCGAGTCTTTTTTCCCGGAGCACGTGTTGCTCGGGTCTGCATGATAGTTTTTGCAAGAAAGACTCTCGCCCGAGCTAGTGTTACTTTCGGATGTTTGCGGTAGCTTTGGCGCAAGAAAAACCTTCGTCCCCGAGCTAGCGTTGCTCGGATGTCATGCGTAGCTTTTTGCAAGAAGACCCTTGTCCCCGAGCTAGTGTTGCTCGGATGCATGCCATATTTTTTGTTGCCAAAATGTACCACTTTATATATGCTAAGACTTTGTCTCTGTTCGACACTAAGACTTTGATTGCAAAAAAATCTATACATATTGACTAGTATCCAGTCAATACTAGCATGCTGCTGCTGCTTTAAGCCAAGTGAGTGGCTGTTGGCTTGATATGCCGGTATCTGCGGCTCTATTTGATTAGGATACACCAATTTGACTTCGGTTTAGTGGGTTCCAATAAATTTGGTATGTAGGATTTATCATGGAGAACCTGCCGCTTCTAGAAGCTAGGAGTGAGCCTAGTAAATATGCTTAGCTAAATGTTTTATAGAAGCTAGGAGTGAGCTTAGTAAATATGCTTAGCTAAATGTTTTCTTGGAAATTTGGAGTTGATCTCAGTGAAAATCACGCTGTGCTGAGACTCTTGTTTTCCCCTTCAAATTGTTAGTAATTAGTAAATGAACACCTGTTTCCCCCCTCAAATTGTTAGCAAATGATTAGTAACTGATCTCAGTGTCAGTAGAGTACTAGCTAATTCTGTTATTGACGTAAGCATACTTTTCTGAGTGATGCATGGTGCTTCGATTTATTATATGTTGAATTTAAAGCTCCCATCTTGTATAGATTAGAGATTTCAAGGCTGTCTGACAGCGGTATTAATTGGAGCTATTTTAGTAGTACATATACATGTGCATTTGAAGCATAACAGTAAGTGTAATGCTTGTTTGATGTATGTACTCCATCTACTTGTTAACCGAGTATATAGCAATTGCTTGGTTTGAATTGAGGACAAGGATTTATATTTTGTTATCTACTCCCAAACATAAGACATTCTGTTATCTACCCCAAATACTTAATCTTTTCCTTCCCCGTGGTGTTGTTTTGTTCTTTCCTGTAATGAATCACACTGTTTTTATTACCTTCACCCATCCCCAAGACTGTAATGGATAACCTTTTCTTTATACATTGGTTTTGCAGTGTAGTAGCCATCACCAGAAGGAACTCTGCAATAGCTCAGTATCTGCATCAATTGTAATTCCCTATCTTCAAAGAATTTTGGACTATTTAACGGTATAAGGTGTGAGGGTTGTAATTTACTACAATAATACCTGCCAGATGCTAGTATACTACTGACTTAACTAGTCCCAGTCATATGCTTGCTTAATTAGCCTTGTTATAGAGTGATGTACTTAAATTTACCTGTTAACGTACTAATGTAGTTAGTTATATTTTGAACATATACTATGGTTGATTGATCATAATATGTGCGATATACATGATTTCTGTTTTGATGTATTATCTGAAAAAATATTTATGATCGAGACTAATTGTATTTAGAACAAACTGTATTCTCTCCTAATTTGTGATCGAGATAGTCCCTATACCTATTCAAATCCGACATGGTCCGTTTCCAACTCTGATTCTAAAAAATTAGTATAGGATAGGAATGAACAAAATCTATCGTACTCGCTCCGTTTGCTCCTCGAACCTTATCCGAGCGACACCATTTCTACGGGCTCAACTGGAATCTGGGCCGTCAGTGGGCTGAACCGGACGTTGGGATGTTTTTCGCGGCCAGATTACTCCTCCGCGCAGACTCTCGCGGCCTAACAATGGCAGTCCAATAGCACAGAGAACTCCAACAGAATAGCACTTGGTCTTCCTCCCCGCTCCGCTGCATTTTCCACTCCCCTACAAGCGCGCTTAACTATTGGAGATGCCCTAACAATGGCAGTCCAATAGAGAGAGAGAGAGAGAGAGAGAGAGATGGCGGCGGCGTTTCTGCAGAACCTGAAGCAGCTCTCCGATGCCCTACGAGACAAGGTTCGCTGTCCTGTCCCCAAGAAACCGCCCTACCCTGCTCTTCCCAAGGTCTCGTTCTCCCCTCTTTCTTGGTGCGCTTAACCTGTGGGATTGATTGATGGTCACAGGGCGGGGTGTTGCAAGAGCTGGACGACGCCATGCGGGCCAAGGTTCGCAAGAATCACCCCTCGATCGTGTTCTCTGAGATGGCTCGGCTCTTGGTTGATCTGATGGGGGCGTTTTCGTGTTGCTGATGCTGTGTGCAGGGCGACGTGACCCGAGAGGAGGAGGCCCTACTCAAGAATTGCAGGATGGCTGCGAGCGCGGGCTCCACCGTGGTCTCCGTACCGTGCGGTCTCGTGTGGTGGTTTTATCTAGGTCCGGCCACCGCCCCCCGGCGCCCGCCGCGCGCCCTATCTCTTCTTCTGTGATCATGAGATGTGATGCAGTGTTTTGAAATCGTGATAAACAAAGTACTATTAACAAATGTTCTATTTGTTTCTCTAACCTGTTAAAAGTGTTAATAACAATTCTATTATCTTCACTAAGTATCTGGAACTGAAGACCTAAAAAGAAGGCATAATACGGTAACAACGTCTCAGTTTTGTATAATATGTAGCCCGATTGAATGATATCGTATCGAATTTGATTTTGATTTCATTATCTTAAATCTATCAAGAGAGATCCTCCTACTATAGACATCAACAGTTTGATTCATAGATTCCTGCCATTCTTAATTTTAGCACTCTTATACTCCAACTAACATTATGATTATGATTTATGCCGGTATAAAGTTTCAGCTTGTATAGCTTGCCTAAGTTATTAGCTACCAAAACGTTTGGTACTGAACCAGGAGAAGTTGAAGTGATAGTTAATTAACTCTTTGTTTTATTTTTCTTATTCCTTTGACAACCACGATACCATGGTTCAATCTGCAATTATAATTTTAGTTCTTGGACAACCATGATATCATGGTTCAATCTGCAATTATAAGTAGTGTAAATCCATTGATTATTTTGATCTGGGGACCATTTGGACATTTCACTTTGATGTCAATCCCTCCTCCTTTCGATCCCAACTATTAAGTTAGCCTTCGATTATGATACTACCTGGTCCAATACCCCTGTTGATGTTTCTGCAAGGATCAGCCTGGGAAAAAAATGTGTTAATACATGGGCATCTCTTGTCAGTAATTGTTGTGCATAGTAACATGATTGCTTATGCCTATTTAGTATTTTCACTTGCCCATTATGCCAGCAGCATGCCACAGCCTTATGTACGCTGTTGTATTCATCAAGCTTACTTGTGGAAGCCTTCTGGTAGCCCAAAAGGCTACAGTGCTAATAAGTAATAACCACTCCCAGCAGGGCTCAGAAGCAACTCCCACAACCCATATACAAAGAGCTGGTAGAATTTGGATCATCTAAGATGGGCACTGTGGACAGTGGAGGTCTCTTTTAGCTACTGCTAGATGGTATTTTGGATCAAAATTGGTGCTTCTTGTAATGTAATTTTCCGAAGGAAATTGACATGTTGCACTTTTCACCAAACCTTGTCTATAAAAGGGTGGAAACCACATGTCCACATACTCCTCACAGATTCTACCACTATTTTCAAATTTTACAATTAGCTACATGTACCTTCCAAATCGTGTGGGCCGGATATTAATATTAGCTTGAATACATGCTGTAACTATATAGTTGTCTATACGTGAGTTTAATTTTTCGTAAGAATTTTACATATGGCCAATGCAATCGTTGGTCTATGTAGGAGAGAGGGAGGGTTACCATTTATGCAATCCAGTGTTGTGCAAAGCTGCAAAATTGTAGGTATCAAACACATTCTTACAAATATTCTGTTGTGCAGGAAATAAATGGACTCGTCTGCCTGTTCAACCTCCTCCATTTCTAAGGTTCACTTTGTCTGCTGGTAAATCTCAAGGCTATTGAACCTGCTATTGATCCCCTGTATATTGCTTTTTTACTTGCTGTTTTGTTCATCAACATGGTCTCCAATACACGTGTTTGACCATTGCCTTTTCTAATTATATGTTGCCGAAAAATATTTTAAAAATATAATGATATCGATGTACTTTTGATGACAAATCTAGCAATATCATTTTGATGTGACAAATCAAAATACTATTATGTATACTAGATAATGACCCGCGCTACGCCGCGGCATATGCAATTTGTTTGCTGCGTCACGCGAAATTTTGATCACTTGATACCTATGGGGAAAACTGTGTAATCCCGGCTTTTTTGTTTTTTTTAAGGAAAAACGTGTCAAAAATAGTCTAGAGGAAAAAGTACAAAAAAATATTAGTGATGACAACCTTCTTTTGTCGAGTTGAATACTCTATGCGTTTACCGAGTAATAATACATGTTCGCAAAACCACCCACCGGTGAAAAATAGTCTAGAGGAAAAAGGGCGAAAAATTATTAGAGATAACAATATTCTTTTGTCAAGCCTAATACTTTACGCGTCCACCGAGTAATAATACATGTTTTAGAAAATATCATAGATCAAGATGGAAAATCGAGTTGGGGAAAAAGTCTAGGATAGAGCTGCACACATATCTCTGGTGACGAAAACTTTTTTCCCGGGAAAAACGGAGAACACAACCGTGAATAAAAAAATACGGTTTTTTTAAACGGAAAAATAAAGATGAATGACCCGTACGCGAACATGAGGAAAAAGGGCGAAAAGTTATTAGAGATGGCAATCTTCTTTTGTCGAGCCTAATACTCTACGCGTCCACCGAGTAATAGTACATGTTCGCAAAACCACCCACCGGTGAAAAATAGTCTAGAGGAAAAAGAGAAAAAAATTATTAGAGACGACAACCTTCTTTTGTCGAGGCTAATATTCTACGTGTTCACCGAGTAATAATACAAGTTAAAAAAAAATCGCGGTTATGACCCGTTGGCAAATCCCTAAGTTGCTATAAACCTTCGATTTAACACATGTTTTTTTGTGATGAAAATATTTTTTCTCTTTTTGGGTAAAACATTTTTTCGGGTTTTTGGTAAGTAAACATTTTTCCGGTTTTTTGGGCGAAAACATTTTTTTCGGTTTTTTGGGTGGCGGAAACATTTTTCCTAGTTTTTTCAATGATTAAAACATTTTTCCGGGAAAACGGAGAAAGGACACGAACGTAAGAAGTAGGGACTGTTTGTTATTTTTTGGACTGTTCGCTATCCGAAAAATAAGAAAAGGGCTTGTTCGCGATTTGGAACTAACGGGAGGGTTTCTCGTAAAATACCGTGCCAGGGACCTAAACGCGAAGAAAAAAATTTGTTTTTGTCTCACAGAAAATCGCGAAGGACCTATCCGTAATTTCAAAGAAACGGAAGGACTTTTTCGCAAATGTCGCCGGCGACACGTGGCGTTCTGTATGGGCTGGAAATCCTTCGGCTATAAGGAGGTTGATATTAGTGGTCAAAGTTTTAAAATGTTGACTGCACGCACTCTAGGACGACAAATAAAGAAGTATGGAGTGAGTAATAACTAACCCAATTTTGCGCGGAATATATGTTTTAGAAATAAGCAATGATTTGATAATGAAATAAAGAAAATATAATAAAAGAGTTGCACGGGGAGATATTCCACTACTTATGTTCTTATTTCTTTTGACCGTGGATTTGTCCTTTTTACAACAACAGGAGCTGCTTTTTTATTTCGAAGTTAACAAAAGCTTTCTGATGTCCGAATGTTCTTGTTCTGTTGTTTTTGTTAGCCCAGGAAAACGTAACCTAGATGTATAGATCTTTTTTCAGACCAATTTAGATTTGTACACCCATATTTCTATATTTATACAGTATTTTATTTAGATCCTGATTGGCCCATTTAATTAGTTTGTATATTATTGTTTAGAAATTTTGCACTTTCAAGTATAATATGGGCTTATCTAATAAGATTTGAATAAGCATGCAAATCTTTTATTCTTCTTCCTATTAATGCAGCAATTTGTAGTCTGACGCTTAAAAATCAAATCTGTCACCGAACTGTTCGGTTTTTAGGTGCACCAAACAAACTCTTAATTAGGCTTTGCATGCAGACAGGGTGGCCTAACATGACCCATCCTCTCTCACCCGACCTTAGCTTGGTGCAAGTAGGGTTGCCAGACATGACTCTTTCCCCCAATATAGCCTATGCAATATACTAACTGTACTTATAAAGCTCCAGTACAGGTGATAAAACCACAAAAGACATTATATTGTAGTACCGTGTAGTGCATGGTTGCAACTGTATATTAGCCTCTATATTTCTGGACTTACATCGGAGTAATCTTCAACTTAAAACTCTTAGGAACTTGACTTGAATTAATATCCTGCTAAGTTTGATCATCAAGTTTAAACACAACTTGATCTCGATACTTCTTGGCCTCTACATCGTGGACAGCATATGACCTTGACCCATACTTGTCTTTGCTTGAGTTATTTGACTTCTTGGTTTTGAACACAATCGGGTTTAGGAAGACCTCCTGTGCGATGTTGGAGGCATGAACTTTTTGGAAACAAAATGCATCTCTCTCAAAGGATTATCAGACTTGTGCACTCAGACTCCTTTGCATGTGTCCTTCAAGTAGAAAATACACGTCTATTGTAATCCTTTCTTGCTCTTCTCAGGCTCACAAGGATGTCAATCTTTGCTTAACAATGTGCTTTTACACCATTGGAATCTGGCTGCGAGCCATAAGTGTACATGCACCAACACATGTGCACCATCATTGAAGGACAACAATTGCCGTATTCACATTACCAATTGATTTGCTACTATCTTTTATTCTTCCAAACTTGATTAATCATGGGAGGAGAGTGAGTGACTTGAGCAGTTGGGCTTAAAAAAAAAAAAGAACATTGATGGGATCAATTCTGTCTCACATGATACAAGAACTATTTACAGGGACTCCAATTACAGCTAGTTGTATTCATTATGAAACCACCATGTTACTAGATGATAATATCTGATCAGTCTGGATTCACAAAATAAGTGGTATGGAACTTTTTCTTTTTTCTTTTTGAATTTCTAGCCTCTTAGAGCAAATGTGGTAGCTCGTTGTAACATCGATCTAATAAGATAATAGATGGCATGCAAACTGCAAAGGCACAGCCAAAGTTCATATCACTGGTTCCCGGGGGTCAAAAAAGTATATGGAGCCGTTTCGTGGTTTCAGGCCGATTCTGCTGGGAAAATTTAGATTGTTAGGAATTTCCTGGGAATTGTCTAACAATATGTAGAAAACATTAACAAATGTGAACTAGCTATTGTAGTTCTATAAGTTAGATTTTATATTCCAAAATTCAAGTTTGGAAGGAAGCAGATTGGCTGCTATTAATAGCTATGCCCAGTCGTGTCTAGATCTTGTACCTTCTGTTTTTGCCATCATGCAGGTATGTATGTAGTACACTTGCAATACATATTGCAAAATTTACATGCCATAGTTGAAAGGAAGTATATAGGCACTGCTGCTCTCGGCAGTGGAAGAAACTTTTCAAATTTAAACTAAAATTAAACATGCTAGTATTTTCCTTATGGTCTGGGATAGGAAAATGGGTCCAGGAATAATTGTTGGATGGTTGACTTTCCTTTGGCGTTCAATTTGTTAAGGATATATTGCCTTATATAGGCTTTCCATATACAATATTGTCTTATATAGGCTTTTCTTTTGTATCCTCGTGTACTCTATATATTTTGGCCATTGGCCTCATATTGAATACAACAAGTACTATTCATAACATGATATCAGAGCTCTAGGTATAGAGTTAAGGTTTACCGATGTTGCAACCCTAGCCCCGATCGTCTTCCGCCGCTGTTGCTGCCCCCGAGAGGAGCAAGCGAGCAGCCTACACTCCCGGGCGGCCACCTTCGTGACGCCGTCGCTTGTCCTCGGCCATACCATCCATCTGCGTGTCGGCTCTTCACACTCCAGCCGGTGGTATTAGAGCCACCCACCTGGTTCTGATCTACTCCGGTCACACAGTCTCCATCGTCGCCTTCGGTCGCCAGCTCGTCACGCCCTCCGTGCGGTTCCTCGGCATCTGCGCCTTCGTGCCTGTGGCCACAACATCTGAGCTTGCCGGCCAACATGTGCCCGCCCGGAGTCTAGCACGCCTTTGGCTTCCTCGTCATCTTCGACACGCTCCGGTGCTCCCCAGTGCCCACTCCAAGCTGCCTCACACGGCCACCAGCCTGCACATGCTCTGCCCAATTCCCCGGGGCCGATGCCTCTCCGAATCTTTGGCCTCCGCCGGCCAATGCTCGAACCGGCTCGCCTCGACATCCCGCTGGTCTGCGTGCCGCCTTGCGTGGCCGATCGCGCATCACGCCGGCCACACCCGTCTTTAGCTTCTGTGCCCGACTGAGTCTTGCGCTCGTGAAGAAGCCTGTGAAGAAGAAGCACCAATTGATAGCTCTTTGACCGGCGATCTTCTTTTGCCTGAGCAACACATGTGAAGCCAACCGAGAGGCATAGCTGCACAGCTCTTTGACTCCAAACGGATCTGGAAACCATATTTGATTCCGCTTTTTGAGTCACATGGCTCTAGAAATCAGGCAACTCCGGCTCTAAACTTCAGAGCAGCTTTGGCTTTTCGGGCTTTCAAATTGGTTTGGCTTCTCTAAATCAGCTTTGACTTTTGACTTTGGCTTCTGGTTCTTGGCTCTGGCTTTCTGGCTTTTGGTTCCGACTTCAACTTTTGGCTCTCTCGGTCGGCTTGGCTCTTATCATTTGGCTTGGCTTAGCTCTTCGGCTCGTTTTCAGTGGCTTGCCTTGGCTCTCCTCGCTGTTGCTGCTGCTAGTATCTACTGCTAGTTCTCCTATTTATTTTCGAATCTTTTATTTGTTAGCTTCCGTTGCGTCCATCCAAGTCCTTAGCATCTTGGCTCTTTCGTTAGCTTAACTCTTTTTATCGGCTCGACTCTTTTCGTCGACTTGGTTCATCCTGTCAACTCTGTTGACTCGGCTCCTTTGTCGACTTGGCTTCTTCATTGATTCGGCTCCTCCGTCGGCTTCCATCGTCGACTTGGCTCCACCATCAGCTCTTCGTCGACTCAACTTTTTCTTCGTCGGCTCAATTTTTCAAAAGTTGGATGCTACAACGACTACTTCAAGATCAGGACTTTGGATTTTTTCTATTTAAGTGTCAACCTTTCCAAATGCAATGCTATTGCACACGCCTTGTATTTTGGGTTTGGAGAGGGGGGGGTTAAGGATATATTGCCTTATATAGGTTTTCTATATACAGTATTGCCTTATATAGGCTTTTCTTTTGTATCCTTGTGTACTCTATATATTTTGGGGATTGGCCTCATTGAATACAACAAGTGCTATTCATAACACAATTCACGCATTAAATATTATCTTTTGCACTGGAAACACTAATTTATGGAAGGTACATTTCAGGTGGCGCTTTGAGCTTTGGGCTAGTGATGTATTATTGGACCTTACATTCATGTGCTGACAGAATTTTCGACTTGGGAGGAGATCGCATGAAGATGAAGCTAGCTAACATGTGTTGTTTGTTAAATAATGATTCTTTATCTTTTTTTTTAGTATCAGGGGTCCCAACTAACTACTTTTTTCATTAACAGAATACTTGCTAAGCACAGCGATGACAAAACGCTGGTTGAAGCTGTAAAAAGGCACTTCTTTGCTGAGCATCTGTTCAATGATCAGCATCAAGATAGACTAGTTTTCAGGTGGCGCCAACGCCATTCGTATATTGACAGCACCTTTATGGAAAGGGTGAAGGAGATTGAAGCAAACAACTACGACGATAAATCCAGATCAATTGAAGCAAACAACTCCTATGACAAGTTCAGATCAATTGAAGCAAACAACTCCTATGACAAGGCCAAATCAATTTCTGCACATACAGCTGTATACATCTGGAGTTGCTGCTAGTTGTTAGAGCATAGCAGTCTAGTACTCTCCATCCTTGACTTTTTTTTTTGGGGTTGTATTTGCAGAGATCATTTGGAGACCTCATGGAGGACCCACTGGCTTGTATACTCGGTTCCCCAGGCGACATGGAAAGCAGCAAGCCCGCTGAACACACAGGAACTAACCTGAAGAGAAGGGAGCTGCGAGGCCACAGGAGAAGCCATCGGCACCATCATCGACGTGCTGACAAATTTGCTGCATTGTGAAAAGTTATATTGGAAGTGTAGAGGAATACCATAACTTGTAGCATTTTTATTGGTACTTCCAGTTGTGCTTGCAATTAGTCGGCGCAATTATTCATGAGAAAATTGAAGTGTTATGTATCTGACCAAGATTCACAGGGATGCCTGATGTTTATCGTTCCACGGCTGTGAATTGACCCATGCCTTCTGTTTTCATGTTGGAACATACATTCTGTTCATGCACCCTGACCATTACAGAATGTGCCAGGGGTATTCCTGCACTTAAGCAAAGTTTCGTTATCTTTCAGATCGGCGATCCTACGGATGTCGATTATTTCCTTTTCTGGTTGCAAAATGATCCATACTGGAAGAATCAACTTGAACCATTAAGATACTATTACACTCATCGCGAAAAGAGTGAGAAAGTGTTAAAAATGACGGTCATGTGTGTTTTTTTTTCCTTTTTCTGTAAGGATACCTCTTCTTCAGCAGCAGTGCCAGTTCTTTCGTCAATGGCGGCAACAGTTAGGGTTTGGATTCACTGAGTTTGGTTTTGCTAGTTAAGTGGGGCAGCAGTTGTGATAAGGTGTAGAAAGAACACCATAAAAGGGGTTGTGCTATCTTGATTTTTTTTGAAATGATATTTAAAAAATAGTAATTTACAGAAATAATATGCAGAAATTAAAAATTACAAATATATCTATTTATCGCCGTTTGAAATGGCGACAGACTCTCTGTCGTTATTTAAAATAGCGATATAATCTCTGTCACCATTTGTCGTCATTTAAACAGTTCAAAATAACGATATAGTCTTTGTCACCATTTGAAATGGCGACAAAAAGCTGTCGCCAAAGTTGAGCCCTCTGTCGCCATTTGGAATGGCGACAGAGAGTGGTTTCACAGAGCCGTCGAGGCCTTGGGCCTCCATTTCAACCGAGAGCAATTTCACTTCACTGAGCGCTGCACAGGAGAAAGGAAGAGAGGGGTAAAGAAAGAAAAGGAGAGGGGGGAGGAGGGGAAGAAGAGGGGTACGAGGAATAAAGGCTTCGCGTTTGTGCAGGTAAAATTTTTATTGTTCATTTGAATTAAAATTTTAAAAATACAATTTAGTGACCAGATTAATTAGATTGGTAAGTAATTAAGTTTGTAGAGTAATAATTATTTAGATAGACGACATAGCGACTAGATTAATTAGGGTTGTAAATAATTAGTCCTGTAGAGCACTAATAGTTATTTACACATATGGCTTAGAGACCAGATTAATTAGTTTTGTAAGTAATTAGCTGTACAGAATGCCAATAATTTTTTTACATTCATGACTTGGTGACTGGATTATTTAGGTTTGTAAGTAATTAGCTATATAGGGTAACAATAGTTATGGACATAAAAAACTGCGAGAATTATACGAGATACTATGTAGTTGAAAAAATTAATTTTTTATGCCTGTAGCAGTTGTTTGAAGTTGTGTAGAGTACGTCATCATGGTACATATGTTAGCAGTATGGGTAGGTTGAGAATTTAAAAGGTGTTAGCATTACGTTGTACACATGTTAAGAAATTCCTTAAATGCTTGTCAGGTATGGATGAACGAGTACAATTTAAAATACATTACGGAGAAGGGGTTTCGCACATGGGTGCACAAGGAGTGGAACTAAGTCATTTTTTAAGTGTCTTGGCTAACCTGTCACGTGCTGGGGAGTGTTCATGGGGCACAATTACCAGATAGTTGTACCACATGTTCTCGTTGGACCATGAATTGCATAACCTCAAGCTACAAGAAGTAGGGTGTCGGAGATGGGATTGCACGTATTGGGAATTAGTGGAACTGAAGGGACCAAAGTCTTGGAGCTCGTATGTAAGATTGATGACTGAGAAAGGTTGATCATTAGAGTTGTTGACGCAAGCATTTCAGAAAACTAATGCTAGCCATGCGACGCAAGAGGAGGTTGTTGGTGATGATCCGAAGGAAGTTAGGAAGAGCAGCCAAACCAGAGAATGCTTAGTGAGACAGGATGTTAGCTCGGGTCATGAGGGTGTGTAAGGTGAGGAAGTTAATGTTCCAATGCCAAAGGTGCAGCAAACAATGGGGTATGGCAGACGAGGGACGACAAATTGAATCGTTGGTGCAAGCGACAAAGGTAGAGAGCTAGTACTATGAGACTTTGAGTAACAATAAAGACGATGAAGAGTATTTCCCTGAGGAGTGGGATGAGTGTCAGTTCGATAGGTTGGTAGTCAACTAGGGCGAACACTTCGTATGGCAGTTCGATCGGAATGAGGTGAGGCAAGATACAATTTACAAGAATAAGTTTGAGGTTCAGGAAACAGTAACAACATAGGTAGTATCGCCGCGTAGAACCTTTAAAGTTGCAAAGTCAAATAAGTGGGTGTGTGATGTCAGATGCTAGATGAAGGGTTGCCCATGGCATGTGCATATGTAATAGCCTAAGTGGGATACCATTTAGAAGTGTTCTATAGTCGTCCTATACATATGCGTGCTGACGGAGTCTACCCTATCGTATAGAAAAATATCTTCAGGCTTTGTTGTGAATGCAATGTACGGAGAGATCGTGGACAACCTAGATTTAAAGCCATGTGGCATCATACTTGTAATAAAGCAGAGGTTCTAGTACATCATAAACTATACCAAGGCATAGAGAGCGAGGCCTAGGAAGATGGTACTCAAGCGGGCATTCTTTGCTTTCGGTGCATATGTCAACGCGTTCAGACATTGCCTTCTATTGTTATGCATGGACGGGACATTTCTTACTGGGAAGTATAAATACCAGATATTGACTACCAAAAGAGTAGATGATAACAAATAGGTTCTTTCTGTAGTGCTCGCATTCGTGGAGAGCAAGAACATAGAAAACTGGCTCTATTTCTAAGTAACATGAAAGCTGGTGTCGTGGATTAGTGGTATGAAATGTGTGTTATACACAATCGGCATCCCGGACTGTTGAAGGAGGTCGTACAGTTGCAATAAGGTGCATATGAAACACATCCATGGCTTGATCTACGAAGTAGGTGGTGCAAGCAGCACATAGATGTCAACTTCTACAAGCAATAGAATAAGGAACTTATGAAACTTTTTAAGAGATTGTGCAACTAGAATCAACAAAGAAAGTTTGATGCACTGTGGAAGAAGTTGGATGAGCTGACAACAAGGTATATAGCGGAGACAGCGAAGAGGGAAATGCCTGGCACAGAGAAGGCCCTAGTAGCGCTCGAAGTATTACCCACGGACCCTCCGCATGCAGCGACCAATCTACTACGTTAGCGAAGTCTTGCATGGACTAAAGGAGCGTTACCCCTAGGTCCAGAAGCTCTTGTACTCACTGTTCATGGCCTCTAGGAAGTTGTGACATTACTTTCAAGCCCACAAGATCATGGTCCCTACTAACTTCCCGCTTAGGGAGATCCTTAGAAATCAAGGTGCCAATGGACGAATAGCAAAGTGGGCTATAGAGCTCGCCGAGTTTGATATCTAATTCTCAGCTCGTACAGCGATCAAGTCCTAGGTCTTGGCAGACTTTGTAGTAGAGTGGATGAATCCAACGCTACTTGCTACCGAGCTCGATAGATCTGAAGAAGATCGTTGGACCATGTACTTCGATGGGTCTCGTGCCTATAAACGCTCGAGTGCTAGGGTTGTGCTAGTCTCCCCTTAGGGAGAGAAACTCCAGTATGTCATTCAGTTGCACTTTGTCGCGACCAACAACGTGGCAGAGTATGAAGGCCTCTTGGCAGGACTACGAGCATGCAAAGCGCTCGGAGTCCAGTGACTGGCTATAAAAGGAGATTCATAGTTGGTCGTCAATCATGTTAACAAGGAGTATCAATGTTCCGATAACTCAATGGTGCTTTATGTGGTTGAAGTGAGGAAGATGGAGAAGTATTTCAAGAGTTTTGAGGTACTCTTCATCCCCAGGAAGGATAATTCCCTAGCTGGCTAACTCTCAAAGCTCGGTTCCTCCCAAGATTCCGTTCTGGCAGGAGTGCTCGTCGAGCAATTGTACAAGCCCTCCATTCCCTCTATAGAGGAGAACTCAGAGACGTGTGGTAATGTCTCTCTTCTCGAGTATGGTGCGAATTGGATGACGCCATTTGACGAGGGCTGGGCGTCCCTTGACCGGCCAGCGCACGGTCAACGGACCCCCAAGCTCGGGAGGCCTCGATCACGACCTGGGCGTATGCCGAGACGCTCAACCTAGAGCGCGCTGGACCCGAGCACGGCCTCGCATGACCTCGGGCTCGGGTCAGCTCTCGTTCGAAGCCGTAGTCCACCCTTGGATTACGGATCGTGCATTTGACCGGCGGTTGCCAAAACGCGATCGTGGGGATGAAGCAGGTGCGTGCATCAAGTCCGAGCGATTCATCGCCACCCTCAACGTCCATGAAGGCTACTTCAGGAATCTCTCCCATCCGCTATGCGTGCAGAGGAGGTATAAGACCAAGGATGCGCGATCTCTGGGGACACGAAGACAACACACAACACACCATAGCTCGAGCTTAGACGTAGCCATTGTTGAACTTGAGTCAGTATACACACCCCTCGCTCGTAAATAGCTAAGAATCTCGCCGCAAGGCGATCGAGTAGAGCTATTACCTCCACGAGGGCTCGAACCAAGATAAATCTCGGCCTCACGCTCGTTGTCGTCTTGCTCCGACCAACGTCGCATCTCCTCCGTTCCTCCGTTTGAGCAAAGCGCAGCTCGGGTCCCGTATCTCACTAACCCCCCATCTCACTTCTTGCGATTGGCGATCCCGATCGTCGACACTATTCATCCAATATCTTGCACATGGGAGTGGCAGAATCAGATGGCGCGGGTGGGTGAAGCCCACCATGCCCAAAGAAACCTTTTATACCCCCTCTCAAATAAGTCCAATAAAACAGTCTAGTACCAGCCTAGCAGTCTCTCAATTCTCTTATCCTTTGTATTGTTACACACTTACATTATATGTGACTGTTAAATAAATGTTTGCAAACTTTGAACATGGTTAGCTTGTTAGGCTTTCAATGTATTAGTCTTAGCCCCCTCCTTCTAATTTTCTAGATATGCCTCTGCATGGGACACTGCCCAAGGAAGAAGCCGAGCGTTCCTGGCTTATAAGGCGATCTTCTCCTTACAAATTGATCGAAGGCGCCTTGTACCGCAAAGGAGCACTATGAGTCCTCTCTAAGTGCATCTCTCAAGAAGAGGGTATATACCTTCTTAGAGATGTCCATGAAGGAATATGCGGGGCTCACTCGTCTTTCAGAATGCTAGTGAGCAAGGACTTCCGATTGGGTTACTATTAGCCAACAGCCTTAGCCGATGCTCGCTCGATCGTGACGACTTGCAGAGCATGCCAGTTTCATGCTCGCAAGGTCCATCAGCCAGCATACATGCTTCAAACCATTCCTCTATCGTGGCCATTCTCGACTTGGGGAGTCAATATACTCGAAACTTTCCCCCGAGGTCAGAAGGATTGCAAGTACTTGCTTGTGGCTATTGACACTTTCACTAAGTGGATCAAAGCCGAACTCGTGTCGACCATTTTGGCTCAGGCAGCAATGAAGTTTTTTCACAGCAACATGGTGACGCGTTTTGGCATTCCCAACCGCCTCATCATGGACAATGGCACTTAGTTCACCAGTGAGCTATTTTATGCCTATCGCGAGGACATCGGGACAAAGATCTGCTTCACCTCTGTAGCGCATCTGCAGAGCAATGGAGCAGTCGAGCGAGCAAATGAACAAATAATCCAAGGAATCAAAAAAAGAGTTTTCAAAAACCTCAATCAGCATGGTCGATCGTGGGTGGAGCGTCTCCTAGACCTAGACCTCGCCGAGGCAACACGCAAACGGGCGTTGCTGCGATCCACGGTTGACCTACAATCTCTTTGTAGATACGCGGCCAAATCAATTCGATCAAGGACCTTGCAAGTTGGCGATCTAGTCATATATCGAGTCCAGGATTTGTCAAAAGCTAACAAGCTGTCCCCTAGATGGGAAGGTCCGTATACGGTCGTCTCAGCAATACGCCCGGGAACTTTTCGCCTAGTGATGGAGGATGGTCAGGTGCTCACCAGTACTTGGAATGTGAACCAATTACATAAGTTCTTTGTCTAGTTTTTCGTTATTACTTGTTTTACGCAATATTTGCATGTTTATTTATAAAGTTCGGTTCTTTCGCTGTAACATCCCAAAAAAAATTTAACTTTTTAATTATTTAATATTGTTTTATTGCAATTTATGATTTTTGTGAATTTTTTGGAATTATTTGGATTTTCTGAGATTTATTGGAATTAGTTTGAATTTAAACATATTGCCTTTTGTCAAGAAATAATTTTAAAAAGAAAAGTTTAAAATAAAGTTTTGCCAAAGATATTTTATTTAGATCCAGAATGTCTCAAAATATTTTTGAGATTTTTTTTGGAATTTTTAGAGTATTTTATTGTCCTAAATAAATCAAATAAATTTCTCAGATTATTTTTAATCGAAAAATCTGGAAAATCCTTGTGAACAGTAACGGACCGCAGCCCATTACTGTGTGGACCGAACGGTGAAACGGGAGGGGTTGATGCGCACCGTTGGATCAAGATCCAACGGCCATTTTCACGCCGTGTCGATTATGGAAACCTGACGAGGGCTGGGTACTCCTTGACCGGCCGGAGTGCGGTCAACGGATCCCCATGCTCGGAAGGCCCCGACCGCGACCAGGCACGATCGGGCGCTGACCTCGAAGGCGCGCCTAAGCTCGGCACCTCTCGACCTCGAGCTCGAGCGGGGTCTCGCCTGAAGCCCCTGGTCCGCCCTAGGATTTCGGATCAGGCATTTGACTGACGGTTGCCAGAGAGCGGGTCGTGGGGATGACTCAGAGTGCGCGGCAAGTTCGGGGGCAGTTGCTGCCAGCCCTCAAGGTGCACGAAGGCCCCCTTTCCGAGGATTGCTCCCGGCCGTTGCATGCAAAGGAAGTATAAAGACCAAGGACGCATGAGCTCCAAGCACACGAAGACAACACAGCACACGCAGCAGCTCGAGCTAGGGATCACCATTACTATCTTGAGTTGTAAACATTGCCCTGTACACCCAAATAGCAAGAATCACCGCCGCAAGGCGACTGGAGTAGAGCCATTACCTTCACAGGGGCTCGAACCAGTATAAAACTCTCGTCTCGTGCTCGTTGTCGCCTTGCTCCGACCAACACCGCGATCGATTTCTTCCTTCGTTCGAGCAAAACGCTCGGGTCCCATAAACTCTCGACCCTACCTCTTTTCTTGCGGTTGATGATCCCGATCGCCGACAATTGGCGCCCACCGTGGGGCACGATTGTTTTGCTTTTTCGCAGAACGACACCAAGACTCTGTGAGCATGGCGCCTTCATCGACGGATTTTCCTGCACGGACCGATTCCGTGTCCTCGTTCACACCCTCACCGCCGCCGCCGAAAGCAAAGACGCTCGTGGCGACGGTCAAGGCGCCGAGGGAGATGTGGATGACCGTGATCCGCAGACCCCGGAAGACGCTCGCCGGATGGTGCAGGTTGCCATCAACCAAGCCATAACAGCTCTCCGGCGGGAGGCCCAGGAGAAGGCCAGCACGTCTTCTGAGCCGCCCAGGCTCCCTCCTACCGGGGAGCGCCTCCGCGCTATCGCTCGGGTCATGGCCAACCCCGATAGGGCGAGGTCGGAGCTCTTTGGCCGAGCCCTGGCCGAAGAACTCGACCGGGCTGCGACCGAGGTCAAGGCTCCGCAAGATCGAAGTCAGCACTCGGGGACCCGCTCCCAGAGAAGTAATGACAACACGTCGCGCCGTCAGACGCGTCGTACACCTCCTGCGCAGGGGTTAGCCCCCGAACAACGGGTTCGGGACGAGGCTTTGACGCAGACGCGCCGACGTCCCACGGGCACCGCGCCAACCAGACCAGTTCGAGCTAAGCCGCCCGAAGTCGACGGGCAGAAGAAGTTCACGGACCTCTCCCGGACATTCGCCCAGCGCCGCAGGTCCAGATCCGCTGTGTTACCAACCAGGTGATTCCCGTGCTCGGCACCATGGTCGTTCCCGCCGGAGGTCGGGCCGCCGGGGCAGCCTCGACTCCGAGTCCGGCAGCAGCAGGGATCTTGTCGGCGATGACCATGACCGGTGTGCACTGTTCCGCCTTACGGCCAGATGGCGATCTCGATGGCCTTCGTCGTCGCGGTGGCTGGCTCGGTTCAAGCTCAAGCCGATCGAGCGCCGACGGGACCAAGAATCTCGACGAGTTCTCGCCCATCTATTCGACCGCTATCCCGCGGCGGAGGGGACGAGCTCGTGATGGCGAACTACCTCCCGACCGTCCTGGACGGGGCCGCTAGGACCTGGCTTTTTAATCAGAGGCCAGGCTCCTTCAGGTCGTGGCGCCAGTCCAGAGCGCCCTACGCTCCAACTTCCAGAGTTGCTACGAGCGGCCGGGCAGGGAGAAGGACCTGGATCGTGTCATCCAGGGGAAGAACGAACCACTGCGCGACTTCGTGCGGCGATTCATCCGCACAAGGAACCTGATCCCGAGCATTTCGACGAGGCCGCCATCAAGGCCTTCAAGTTCGGGTCCGTGATCGACGCCTCACCAAGACCCGGAGATCACCTCGAGGCTCGGCATCAACAAACTTTTTCCGCATGGCGGAGCGAAGACGCGGACGCGACGATGCCGTCCGCCGAAACGCGATTACGACCAAGGTAAGCTTGGTCTGAACCAAATAGAGGCCGCCCGCCCAACCTGTGGGCGCCACCAAGGCACCACCACCAAGAAGCGAAGCGCGATCGCAGAGGTGGCGAGGGCTACCGCGGTGATCGCCTCTACGGATGGCGGCGGCGAGGTCCTCGAGGTCCGAGGCCGTGCTCGGAGGACTCAAAGCCTCGCCAAGGTCGACCTGCACCACACCAGCGAAGAACCGGCCCAGCAGAGGGCTAACGCCGCCCCGACGGGCGATGCTCGCCGCAGGGGCCGAGGACGCGGATATGACGAATCAAAGTTCGCCTATTCCACAGGCGCCGGCCACGACTGCGGGCTCGCAGGCTCGCGTATAAGCCGGACGCTTATGATGGGCGGGAGAGATGCCGGTTCTGGCGATGACGACCGCCCGACCGAAGTTAATACTGCAAGACGGAGCACGACGACCTCGACTTGAGTTCCAAAGAAGGCGAAGCGCCGGATCGATGTCATCTTCGTGGCTCGTCGGCCTATCACCCAGCGCGAGGTCAAGGCCGCCGCGACGGACCATCTACTGTGTCGCCATTGAAGCCCGTCGAACAACCCCGCAAGTGGGTCGGGCCACCATCGCCTTTCTCCAGAGGATGCTCTCCTGTATGGCTCGAGACCTAAAGACCGCTTTTGGTCGTGACCCGACCATCGGCAATACCATGGTCGGTCGCGCCATGGTCGATGGCGGCAGCTCTCTTAACTTGTCGCAGTAGAGCGCCGACCGGATGCGATTCCTGGTCGAAGGTCAAGAGCATCACCATACCATTCTTCGATAGTCCCCGGAGCTCGACCACCCCTTGGGGCAGGTTGTCTTGCCCGCCACCTTCGGGCGGCTCGACAACTTCGACCGAAATGATCACCTTCGAGGTGGTCGAGGGTGACCTCCGCATAACGCCATCCTGGACGGCCAGCCTTGGTCAAGTTTATGGCGGCCAACCATTATGGCCATCTGCATGAAATCGCTGGTCCCAACGGTGTCATCACTGCGGCGAGGCGATTCTACAAGCGGCGCATGGTCATGCGAGACCAAGGCCTTGGCTCGCCGCATGCCGCCTCAGCCATGTCCGGAGGCGACGACGAAGAGCGCCGCGTAAGGCGGCAATCCAAATTTAGTGGGGAAACGAAGGTCGCGGCCGCCGACGAGAGTGACCGACGACCAGTGCATCCACGTCTCGGCCGAGCCGAGTTCCAAATAGGAACTCGAGCTCGCCACTTTCTTCGCGCCAACAAAGGCATATTTGCTTGGGAGCCCGCGGACATGCCCGGGCGCCCCGAGGGAGGTGATCGAGCACAAATTGCGTGGGATCCGGCTCGACCAGACGCTGAAGCCGCGACGCTTCTCCCAGAGAAGGTCGCAGCCATCAAGGAGAACCTTGACAAGCTCTTGAAGGCCGGCTTCATTCGTGAGATTAACTACTCCGAGTGGCCGCCAACCCGGCCATCGTGCGTAAGAAGGGAGGAAAGTGGAGAATGTGCGCCGACCATACGGGTTGAATTCGCTTGTTCGGCGACAACTTCCGCTCACAAGATCGACCAGATCGTGGACTCCACCGCTAATGCCAAGATGCTTAGCTTCTTGGATGCTTATCGATACCACCGATCAAGTGGCGGTCGGATTTACGAGAGCAGACTTCCTTCATCACGCCGCTCGCACTTATTGCTATACGACCATGTCATTTGGTCTGCGCAATGCAGGGGCCACCTTTCAACGGCTGATGACCAAGACTTTCGAGCCCCAGATCGGGCGGAACCTTGAGGTCTACGTGGACGACATCATCGTCAAAAGCCCCGCCGAGGACGACCACGTTCGGGATCTCGAGGAGACCTTCGCCAACCTGAACAAGCACAAGATCAAGCTCAACCCCGAGAAGTGCGTGTTCGGCGCGGCGTCCGGTAAGGTGCTCGGCTATATGATCGGGGGCTCGGGGGTTGGTCCAAACCCGGAAAAGATCGAGGCGATCGAGAAGATGGCACCCCCGACCTCGATCAAGCAGGTGCAAAGCCTCACTGGCCGCATGGCCGCCCTCAGCAGGTTCATCTCGAGGCTCGGAGAGCGCGGACTCCCATTCTTCCAAACCTTGCGCAAGCAGTCGGGGGCTTCGAGTGGACTCCAGAGGCCCAACGATCCTTCGACGACCAAGGCATACCGCTGCCCCCACCCCTCCTCATAACGCCACAACCCGTGAGAAGTTATCGCTATATCTCGCGCCACCCCCATGCCGTTAGTGCCGCCCCGGTGGCGTAACGGGGTTTCAAAGAAGACCCCATTTATTATGTCACGAGGTCTTGCACGGCCCGGCGAGCGCTACCCGCAGTACGAAGTCGTTATATGCTCTCCTCATGGCTTCGCGCAAGCTCCAAGACTATTTTCAGCGATTCCGTGATCGCCCCGAGCAACTTCCCACTCGGAGACATCCCGAGGAACCCGGAGGGCGGCGCGAATCGCCAAGGGCCATGGAGCTAGCGGCGTTCGACGCCTGTGTCGTGGCACGCACGATCGCTAAGTCGCAAGTGCTCGCCGACTTCGTGGTCGAGCAGACGCCGCAGCCTCGCCTCCCGAGCTTCAGTCAAGAGGAAAAGCCCCGGTCATGTTCTTCGATGGCTCGAGGTCCTTCAAGCGCCGGGCCGATCCTTATCCTCACCGGCGGGCACAAATTGAGGTACGTAATTGCTTTTGGCTTCTCAACACCAACAATGTGGCGAGTACGAAGCCCTCTTGGCTGGCTTACGAGCTTGTAAGGCCTTGGGCGGCGCCATTCGGGTCGTGAAGGGCGACTCCCACTGCCGTCAACCGGGGTTCAACAAGGACTACCAAAGGCTCAGAGACTCGATGGCAAAGTACTCGCCGAGGCACGCAAGATGGAGAAGTGGTTCCGTAACTCGAGCTCAAGCACATCCCCAGAAAGGACAACTCCAGCGCGGACTACCTCTCCAAGCTCGGCTCCTCCGACGATGAAATCCCACCCGACGTCATCCTGGAGACGCTGGCGGCCCCGACAATCTCCGACCAAGAAGTCGCGCTCGCCATGATCGAAGGTACCCCCTCCTGGGCCGAGGCCATCCACAATTTCCTTGCCCGGGGTGACCTGCCACCCGACCCTGCCGAAAGGAGCCGGATCAAGCGCCGGGCAAGTCTGTACATGCTTGTCGAGGGAGAGCTTTACAGACGCAATGTTTCCGCATCCTGACGCGGTGCATCTCCATGGAGGAGGGTAAGTACTCATCGCATGACATTCACTCAGCCTCTGTGGGGCGACTCTTCAGACAGACAATGGTCGGAAGGCCTTCCGCATGGGGTACTATTGGCCCTCGCGCTTCAGATGCTCGTGATATCGTCCGCGACCGCCGAGCTCGCCAATTCCACGCCCGAAGTCGATCAACCAGCCTTACGCGCCTGCACCATTCCGCCGCGGGCCCTTCTCGACTGGGCCGACATCCTCGGTCCTTTTCTCAAGCAAACCGGGGAAGAAGTTTTTCGTCATCGCCGACACCTTCACCAAGTGGATAGAGGTCGAACCGTCTCGACCATAATCGCCGGGCGGCGCTCATTTCTTCCGCTTGTTCGTGGTCACCAGTGCACGGGTTCCATGCAAAATTATCACCGACAACGGTACTCGGTTTACCAATGAAGTTGTTCCAGAGTTTTGCGAGAACTCGGCATTAAAATCGCTTCGCTTGCCGTGGCTCACCCCAGAGCAACGGAGCAAATGAACGCCGCCAACCGCAAATCGCCCAAGGCGCCAAGAAACGAAGTCGCCGATGAGCTCGACCGACACGGCAAGGCTCGGTGGACGAACTTCCCACCGCCCTATGGTCTATTCGACCACAACAAGCCGAGCCACGTGGTCCACACCCTTCCACCGTGTTCGCAGACCGGCCGCCCCGCCTCCCGAGGTCACGCTGGCTCGCCAGTCGGGCTTGGTCGACTAAGTCGACTTCGAGCGAACGGCCTCGACCTCACCGCAGAAGAAGTAAGATGCCGCAATCGCCACGATCAACGACTACCCGCAAACTCTTCACAGACATGCGCCTCGACGCAGACGACCTAGGAAGCTCCTTGTTGGGGACTTAGCCCCGAGGCGGATTCAGAGCTCGCCCAAAGACCAACAAGTTATCCTCATGGGAGGGCCCCTATAGAGTTGTTTCAACAGATCGCACGGGCTTACTGGCTAGCGATGCCCGACACAGCAGAGAGCTCTCTAGCTCGTGGAATATAGATCACCGGAAGTTTTATGTAAACCCTATACCTCACATTTCAATAAAGCCGGTCTTTCACTTTTTATGTCCGCTTCCACCGATGTTACCGCTATTTCTTTTTCGACGGTTCTCGTTTGTTTTTTTTCAACACGACCTTCGTGGCGCAAACACATTCGCTCCTCGGTCTAAGCGACGCAGTTTGACGCTCACCGCCAAATAACGAGCTAAACGTAGTTTAACCTCTTCGCAATCTAGTTTCTTCCTCGTGCTCGGCTCGAAGCCGAGAACCTCGCCGCTTAGCCGCCGAGCGATATGCATGGTCGCAAGGACCGCTCGAGCACTAACGATGTCCGCTTGCGCCCTTCTACCTTTGCTAATTGTTCCTCCACTTTGCGTGTCGTGGCCTCTCGTCCATGTTTAAGTCTTGTGCCCGAGGCACGCGTCGCTCGACCTCGGACCCAACGGGGGCTGGGTAAGGCTACCCTATCGGCGCATGACCTAGAAATCACGGGAACGACTAGTAAGCAAAGCAAGGAAGACTTCAAGTATCCCCAAGCTACGGATTTACAACAGGACGAGGTTTCTTTGTACACCAAAACAAACCACTTTTGTTAGTACATTCCTTGCTCTTTGATGTTTTTTTACTGTGTCGGCCATCTCACGGGTAAGCTTTTCCTCGCCGAGTGGGCCACTTGCCTTCGTGGTTGCGATCTCACCCCGAGCCGAGGGCTTGTTGGGAAGCATCCACGGCTCTGGCCGCTCGCTCGAAGCTGGGCCAGGCACTCTTCGCCGCTTTACCGACGCCGAGCTTTTCCGAGCCCGGGACCTTAGTCCCTGCCCAAGGGGCGACTTCCACGGAGCTTTCTCCAACCGACTTTGGCGCTGCTCGACCTCGAGCGCCTTTGGTGGCACGCTCGAGCTTCCTCAAGCTCGAGGATTTTGGCCTGCCTCTGGGACGCCTCGCCCTAGAATGTGCTCGCCCGCAGGGCCCTCTCTGTGTCCTTGACCTTGGCCCGCTTTCGGTTTCAAGTGTCTTGTTGACGCTCCCAAGTTCCTCCTCGAGCTGGAGTATCTTGGCCTTGAGCTCGGGAGTCGACGCCTATCCGCGGAAGCCTTCTCCAGAGCTTCGATCTTGGCCCGCTCAGCCTCGAGCGCCGTGGCTGAACGTGCACGCCTCGCTTCCACGGCCTTAAAACAAGTCGCTCGGAGACCCCGTCCGCCGAGCTCTTCCTCGTGGACTATCTCCGCGCCTCATCGTCCGGCGAGATCATCGAGCTTTGGGCCTTCGCCGAAGCTCCCCTCGCCGACCTCAATGGTCAGGACGAGCCGGTCAAGGCCAGCCTCAAGCGCCCATCAAGGCCGAGGAGACCTCAAGACGACAAAGATACTCTGAGGCCTTGTAGCCCTCGAGAGGCATGGTCGATCACCTTCACGACGAAAAGGGTGGCCCAAAAATGAGAGGGACAAGGAGGTCAAATCGCGAGCTACGGTCGGCGGAAGACCTCACTCGCCGAAGTCGCCCCTCCAGCGTGCGCGGTGAAGTCCTCACGGCCGCCAATACGATCGCGAGGATCTCCTCCTCTCATCAACCGCCATGCCGGTGCCGGATCGACCACGGCCACCGATGGCGACTTGGGCCGAGACTCGAGTCCTCGCCCGGGCGGCTTGGTTATCCACGCCTCCTCCGGTGGGTTAAGGCCGACGGGAGGACATAGCGGCAGAGCTATCCCGATCTCCACGGCCGGGTCCCGCTGCATCTCCGGCGCCAAGGATGGCAACCGGATCCGCCAGCATTCCCGACCTCCGGGCCCGGGTGCCGTGGCCTCGCCGCACACCGCGGCCGGGAGGTCTGTGGAGCTTCATGTCCGACGCTTTGATGATCGGGCGGAGTCGCGCCTCGGCCGGGCGACGGGTCGGGGGTCTTGAGGCCACTTCAATCGTGGCCTCAAGGCCCCGAGTATCCTCCTCACGGGCGGAAGCCCGCCGACAAATTTCTCTGGCCGTGGGCCTTGCCTGTCAGAAGTCCATACGATCATGGGCTCGCTTTCTTCGGACGAGTCGCCGAGCCCTTGGTAGAACTCACCGACCAAGGGTTGGCTCAAGAAGTGCATGTCCCACAACGATCGCGGCGTGGTACCACCAAGGCGTTCTCCTCCTCGGATTCGGACTCGCTCGACAATGTACCATCACAAACGGGCAAGTTTCGAGCTCGGTGCTCGAGGTCCGCGATCAAAAGCATACACTAAGCCGTAAAGATACGAAGGGGCGGCGCAGACCGATGCCAGGGCTTACCTGGTCACTCGCCTCCTCGTCGAAGGTCGCCGAAGGTCTTGCCGCCTGGATGTTGAGGGGCGCCACGCTTATGCTGGCCCTCGCGACCCGAGGTCTCGGTCCGAGCCGCCTCGATCACCCGCCATGGCGAGGGCTCTGCTCGAGGCTCGGGGTGTACTGAAGACTGGCGGCGCAGCGCAAGCTCGCATTGCTACACGAAGGAAACTCACAAAACGGCAAGGCGCGAGAAAACACAAGCTCGGGCTCGACCGGAAGAGCCCTTACCATGGCACGGTCCCCCACTCGACATGGCTTCTTCGCCTGCTCGCTTGGTCCGACCGGTGGAGGTCGCTTTTCCCTTCTTGCCCTCGCCTCGCCAGCAATGGAGCATCCTCCGGCCGTGTCCAAGAACTCCCGATGGGCTGCGGCGAGCAAGGCTCAGAAGGCTCGTGGGTATAAGACTCGAGCGCTTGGTCGGGTGACCTACCTCGTCTTTCGACGGAGTACATTCTTCGACGGGTTGCCGATAACGCATTTCGGCGCCAGCTTCCCGAACATCTCACCATCCTCAAGGAGACCCAAGATTCTTTCAGACCGCAAGACAAGCTACCGCCAAGAGAGGATCGGAGGGTGTGCAAACCGACCTTGAGACAAGAAGACTTACTAGACGCCCTCGCGGGTAGCATCATCGACCTCGGATCTCAAGAAGGGTGCTCCTCCACCGAGAGGGACACGCGGTTCCGCAGAAATCATTGGCGATCGTCGCCTCATAAGACCGCTGGCGCAGATATGGATGAGGGCGATGGCCTCCTCGTCGACCTCGAGGTCGTCCGACCGAGTCTCCTTCTGCGGTTGGCGATGGGGGTCCTTCAGACACCGGCGTCCGGCCCCGCCCTCTTCAGTAGAACCAGGCTGCTCCACGGCCGAGGGAATCCTGGCCGAACTTAGGAAGGCCCACTTGAGCCCGACCACGCCGGAAGTAGAGGCAATGACCACGGGTCCTTCCTGAGCGAAGAGACCAAGCATCGAAGAAGAGCGAGGGGTCGGAGAATCCCCAGAACCCTCGATAGATGGGAAAAGATGGTGAGGAGAAGAACGGAGTTTGGCACTGATTGATGAGCTCGATGTCGCACTGGAGAGGACCTTCGCGATTTAACTCACTCTCCGGGTCCGCAAGCCAAAGAGGACATAGTGCTCGGTGCACGATCTCGCTGTCCTTGGGGCGCGGCTCGGTCTGCTGTTCAAGCACCGCCATACAAACGGGTCCAAGAAATTTCTGTGGACTCGAGCTCTCTCATCCTCGAGTCCGACAGAGTGCTCCTTCCTAACTTGGTCATGGCGATCGTCCGGTTTGGTCTCGAGGGGAGAGGAGGACCTTGTTCGGGCGAGAGGACTTGGAAAACGAAGGGCTCAAGGGCGAGAGCTTTTTTCTGTCAAGATGTGGCGCTGGGATTATGAACCGCAACACGGTAAAATCCACCCACGACGCCTTAAAAGGCGTGCCAACTACGACTTGACGGCCAGTGATTAAGGCTTGGGCTACGGAGTCGAGACGCCGCCAGTGCCCACCAACCGCTCACATCCGTACTCAACATCGAGAAGTCCAAGGTCGCCAGTGTCGAGGCCAAGAGACTTGCCTTGTGGTCTCCGCCGACCTCACCAAGGAGTCAAGACCTATGAAGGTTTTTTGTCTCAAGAATAAGGCTCGAGGTCGCCCCGAGGGTTCCTCCGACCTAGAGCCTCGGGGCTAGCCGACGAGGGTGGGTACTCCTTGACCCACGGAGGCGGTCAACGGATCCCCATGCTCGGAAGGCCCCGATCGCGACTGGTACACGACTGGCGCCGACTCGAAAGGCAGACGCCCGAGCTCTCAGACCTCTCGACCTCGAGCTCGAGCGGGTCTCACTGAAGCCCCGGTCCGCCCTAGGATTTCGGATCGCATTTGACCGACGATTGCCGAGAGCGGTCGGGGATGACTCAGAGTGCGCAGAAGTTCGGGGCGCTTGCCGCCCTCAAGGTGCACGAAGGCCCCTTTCCGAGGATTGCTCCCTACCGCTATGCAAAGGAAGTATAAAGACCAAGGACGATGAGCTCCAAGGACACGAAGACAACACAAAGACACGCAGCAGCCTCGAGCTAGGGATCACCATTACTATCTTGAGTTGTAAACATTGCCCCAGACACCCAAATAGCAAGAATCACCGCCGCAAGGCGATCGAGTAGAGCCATTACCTTCACAGGGCTCGAACCAAGATAAAACTCTCGCCTCGTGCTCGTTGTCGCCTTGTTCACCAACACCGCGATCGATTTCTTCCTTCGCTCGAGCAAAACGCAGCTCGGGTCCCATAAACTCTCGACCCTACCTCTTTTCTTGCGATTGACGATCCCGATCGTCGACAAAACCCTAATTCCTCCAGCCATTAGATCTTCATCCGACGCTCGAAGATTAGCCATACTGGTTAGGAAAGTAAATCATCCGGGCCGTCGAAATTAGGTAAGGGCGGAGATCGCGTCGCGTCTGGACTCATCCGCAGCCATTCGATCCAAATCATGCGGCCGATGGTCATCGTCTTCAAATCGAACTCAGATTGCGCCGCCGCCGCCGTCCATACGCGTCGTGGGCGGGGTATTTAAGGACCCAACTTGACCCCGAGGTTTCCCGTGAGTCGTTGCATCTTCTAGCCCTAGCGCCGCCACCAGTGGAGCCTCGTAACGTCCGCCGAAGCTCGCCGGAGTGCCGAAGATCTTCGCCGCGCCATAGCCGTCAACCGGGATTCTCTTCCGCCGTTCCGAGGGTAGATTCGAGTTCGTCACGCCGAGGTGAAGCTGTGCCGCTACTTCTTTGTCGCCGGAGCACGTCGAAGCGGCGCCGGGGGTGTCATCTTCTTCAAGGCCGGCGAGTCCACGCCGTCGCAACTCCATCACCGTTCGCGAAGCATCTCAACCGTTGGATCATCATCGCACGCCCAAGAGTCGTCCACGTTATTTCGGTGCACAGTGAAGTACTCAGGTAAGTTCCTAGCCGTCGGATTTGGATCATGTGGTCTATAGCAAGCCACGTCATTTAAGTGTACAGTAAATGGCTCGGGTAAGTAATAGCCGTTAGATTAGAATCCAGTGGTTGACGTTAAGCCACGTCGCGGATTAAATGGTAATCGTCCGATCGGTTTTAGATGGCTTAGATTGTGCCACGTGTCGTCCGTACAGCCGGGGCGGGAAAATTCGTTTTTTCTTTATAAAAATAATTCGGGAGAATTAGAATTTCTAATTTCAGAATTAATTAGACTTCTAAAGGCTATAACTTTTTCATACGAACTCTGATTGAGGTGATTCAAATTCCTAAAAATTTGTAAAATTGAGATTTATCCAATGGTGATTTTTATTTGAATTTTTGAGTTCATTTGTTCTTTGGTTTTGATGTTTATTTGCTATTTCTTCTCGATTCGCGTAGACGTTGAGTTGTGCGAGGCTTCGGAGGTGGAATTTGTGACTTAGGAACAATCTTTAGACCAAGACCAGGAGCTTAAGTAAGGCAAGTTGTACTTTGATCATGTTGCACCCATGTTTGCAAAATTGCTATTTTAATTTACTTTATTGCATGATATTTTATGTGTACAAATGATTTCAACTTAACTTTAGGATTAGTTAATGTACCCTTTGAATTACACCCTACCTTGTTATTTGTATGCCATAATCCACTTGTCACCTTAGATTGGTTCACTATAGTTGGTTAATAATGAAATCAACATGGATGGTTAGATCGGGTAGAATGCTTAGCCATGCCACGTCATCACATGTACATGAAATGTTGATTATTAATTTTGACTATTGGAATATGGAACAATGATGTTAACTTGTGTGTCATGTGTGGTCACACAAAGAGATTGAGTTGTTGTGGCGGGGAGGTCACACAACGATGTTGATTTGTGAGAAGCACGTGGTGCTTGGTAACCAACCGGGTGGTAATCATTTTATGATTGAAGCAAGTGGAAGGGGCAAGTGTGCCAGGGTGGGCTCAGAGGAGCTGAGGGTATCTGTAAGTCTTGCTTTAATCAATCCTAAGGACTTAACCTTGCGAGCCTTTGACCTGAGTCAATCATGCAACCACATGTTCATATGGGCGCCTTAGTGACTAATTTGCAAATGCTTAACTTGAGTGCTATCGTGGTGGTGTGAGTCCTGCACGGAGAAACTCACATGGCGCAAGAGGGGGCCCTGTTGTGGTGGTGTAACCCTTCGATGTTGAAACCTCGGTAGCATCGGGTTAAGAGGATGCATTGTAAAGGCTTTGTTATAATCGCTCACCGTGTGGTGCATGGTTGTATCATGTGGGTAAAGTGCATAACCTCTCGCAGAGTGTACAAACTATTCGGATAGCCATGCTCACGGTATTGAGCAATGCTCGAATTACAAATAAGGGTAGTTAATTAAAATGAATAACTGGAAGGGATGGCAGGATGCCATGTGGATAATGGAACTTGATTTAGGATGGAAAACTTGGGTTTATTTGAGAATACCTGAATCTATTTACTTGTTATTATTTGTTTTACTGTCTTTTCAATCTATGTAATGTATGTGTTCTTAAATGCTGCTTTATTGCAAATAAACCTTTGGCCTTTCCTTTGGAATAAGCCTGCATATAGCTATGATAGAATTGCATTTTGTGCACAACTTGTTGAGTACGTGTTGGTGTACTCACCCTTGCTTAACAACCAACAACAGTGGAGGAATCATCATCGATATTGGAGAAGGGGTTTCAGGTGGACGCGAGTCACTAGGCCAATCCTTGTTAGTCGCCTGTGGTGTGCTGATGGGACATCTACGTCTTTTGCTATATTTTTCTGCTGCATTTGTCTTACTTTATTATAGCCCTGCGAGGCTGAATAATTGTAAGTGATTATAAGATCATACACTAGTTATATTAAATAAATGAAGTCATATTACTCTTATCGTTGTGTATGATGTGATGCTTACCAATGTTAAGCTGTGTGCACTAGCGCTAATTCTCTTACCTCCATTTTGTCGGCATATTCCAAATGTCGTCGGGGAGGGCTTTTGCGTGAAGTTGCCTGCCTCTTAGTTTTTGAAGGATCGAGATGGCAAGCAGAGGGGGTGAATGGTTGCAAATAAAATTTTCCCCCAAAATACTCCAACTAATACCTCGAAAAGACTGCGCAAAGGAAATCGTGAAAAACCCGTACAACTAGACAACTATGTGTTCCTCTAGCTTGCATGGATGAGAACCCTGGAATATATGGGGATTTTTTAGTGACAATTCTAGTTGTCTAGTATCCAAAACAAAAAGGAATCAATTCAACTCTTGCTTTTATAAAGGAGATTGAGCTAAATCACAAAAGTTACTTTCAGAAAAGCAAAAGCAGAATTTTCAGAAACTGTCCTCAATTGGAGCAAGAGGTTGGTGGACTTCTGGTGCTCAAGAAATTTTGAGAATTTTTATACCTATGAGAAAATGAGTTTTTAAGAACTCCATGAAAGTTCACCTCAAAAATCCTTGCAAAAAATAAAAAAAATCAAAGAACACAGATAGTTAGGAACTTCGAGCAGAAAGTTTGGGGCGGTTTTCACCTCATGGTGCCCAAATGGTGCAACCAGTGGACTCCTAAATTTTTAAAAATATGGATATGAGAGTTACGCAACTTCTACAATAATAATCACTCAAAAATGATTTTTATAGATTTTTCTAAAAATAAAATACTGACTGCTACGCGAATAACAAGTTCTGGACAGAATTGCAACTTGATAGAAAAGATGATCTCTACTATATCCTAGGGTGCAAGAGAGATATAAAACCATATGAACACACTCAAGACAACCAAGAATAGCAGCATTTAGAAGGAAGGGAGGCAAATCCAAATTGCAAGAAAGTAAATTGTGAGAAAGTAAATTGCAGGAATTTAAATGTTGAATTTAAGATATAAAGTAAATGCGTAATGTAAATTCATGGATGAATGAAAACTATTTGCATTTCTGGAAGGAGGAGGTTTACAAAGCTTCACAACAAGGTGGGCAAAGCTCAAAGGAGCACAAAAACCTCTACAACCTTCAAGGGGAGAAGGTTACCCCTCCACCTTTTTATACTACTTGGGCCACCTACCACCCTTGAAAGAGTCCCTCAACCCTAGGGCACTCATCTAAAGGCTAGGATTAACCCACTCACACAGTCATGCAAGGGTTAACCCAAAACCCACACACATACTGGGTTTTCTTGCACGATTTTCAAAGCATACTACCTAGACCCGCTAACCTATCAACTAGACCGCAATCCAACGGCTTTCCTTGATCCACACGGCGTCTAGCTAGCATCTCCTCCTTTCCTTGTTTCTTGGCTTGCCCGAACTCCATCTCCGATCATCTTCCAGCGATCTCCCGACCGTCTGGACCTCCGACGCTCCTCGCCTAGTCCCGGTCATCCTCCGCCTCACCATTATCTAGCACCGTCGCCCTGCAACCATCAAAGATAAGGAAAACCTTTCACATAGCAATATCCACAAATATATTCAATGATAATCACAAAATCCGGTAGCATCGGATTGCTTAAGACCCAAAAACACATCCTCACACATCAAGATTAGGGTCCGTGTTACGCCGCCCACGTAAAGCACCGAAAGATAACCAAGACCCAAATTGCTTCAAATTGAAAATCCAATTCAAATCAAACTCAATTCCAAAGTAAACCAAGCTCAAATTCAGTTAATTACTCATCACAAACTTGGATAGACCTCCACATGGTCCTTCAGTTTTACCAGCAGGGGGCGATGAGGGTGGTGGCGCTCGTCGCTTGTGCGTCACCTTCTTAATTTTACCGGAATAGACAACCTTCCCTTGGTCGCGTGTCAGTGGCTTGATCTCTGCCACCGCTGCTGCAAGGGCAACCTTCTCCTGACCAAAGGAACATGAAATGTCAGAGATGCTCGAGATGTGTTCCCTCGAGCATGGTCTATGAATTCACTTACCGCTTCCTCCCGTTCGAAGACGTTGCTCAGAACTTGTTGCCCAAGCTCGAGCTCCTTGCCCTTTGGGGTGCCGAATATCTCGGCAACCCGCTTTTCGACCCAGGCTTTGCTCGAGGCTGCAGTCCGACCAACAAAGGCATCAGTACAAGCAAGCTAATTCTAAAAGAAGGAAATTACGTACGCAAGTTTTGGAGTCTTATCCGAATCAGCCTCGTGGGTGATCTCTTACCACCCCGCGATCTTGAAGAAGGGGTGCTCTCTCTTCCTTAGCGGAGACACCCGGTTCCTGAGGTAGTCCTGGGTGATGTCCCGACTAGTGATCCCCATGTTCATGAGCTCGCTGATCGTCATTAACACCAGCTCCTCCCTCAGCTTGCACGGGGGGGGGGTTCTCAATCTCCAGAGCTGCTGCTTCGGTATAGTGGAGAGTGCTTCCCTCCGTCTTCTTAAGTAAAACCAATAGTCGACCCAGCCCGACACCGAGTCCTTGAGCGTGAAGCTCGAATACTCGTATAGTCGGTTGGTCGTATGGTCGGTTGGACCGAAGACGGAAATATATGTAACTGGCAAGAGAGGTCCCTCTGGTGCGGAGCAAGGAATAGAAATGGAAGAAAAGGCTTGCCGTGGGCATTGTGCCCACGTATCCCTCGTAAGGATACGAGAAGATCGCCAAAACAAGGATGGAGTTGGGATTAAGATTGGAGATCTCGCACTTGCACTGGGCGAGTACGGATTCAAGGAACTCACTTCCCGTGGCGCTGGAGCTTCCTCACCGTCGGGAGCACGCCAGGAGTCCTTGTCCAGATAGCCAAGTTGCACAAGCATTTGGAGCTTCTCCTTGCTGATCTTGCTCGCTCCAAACTTCGCCATGGATTCGGTGGAGGAGAGGGATGCAAGTGCGAAAGAATGCGAGACTAGAGAATTTCTAAGTATTCAAATGCGCAATGCAGGTGAAGGGTTTCTCACCGCCGCTACAGCCCTATTTAAAGAGGCGGAGGAGCCGAACGGACACGACCATCTGAAAACCGCTCCCACCTGTTTGCGAGCTGGCACGTGGAGGTGCAGTTTTTGAAACCATCCAATAAAGGCGCTGTTCCCAAAAGATTGTCCGAATCGCTACTGCAAGGCTTCGCAGAGAAGGAACCGGCGCAAACCATTGGTCTTCTTTTGCCCGAGCTTCTGTTGGTCAAAAGACGAGCTGGTATGCTCGGCTCCTACTGATCATGCTCGTCCACGAGCGGGACTTGCTCGGATACTACAGTAGTATTTCGCTGCAAGATTCCAATCCCTCCGTTGAGTCTGTAGGCTCAAGGGGAAGGCCCCGTCAAGTAGTTTTCCACTTGAACCTCAGGGGCTAGCTGTCAGGTATTGGATAATTTTCATGAGGATTGTTGTACCCTGGTAGCCAGTTTTGGCCGACCATATATACCCTTGGATGGTGTTCCCAAGGAGGACCTCGGATAGTCTAGCTGGCGGGCCCGCCCGACCAGAGCAAGCACCCAGGCTCGCCTACAAGCATCTAAGCTCGTCCCCGAGCATGCAAGCTCGGGAGCGCATTAGAATTGGTCAAAACTAGGGGAATCCTTGAGCATGGTCAAAAGGTCGTGCTCACCCCACAATGTGTACGTGGCGATAATTATGCCATGATCTAGGACCGTTACGCCATGATCTAGTACCATTATGCTCACAACAGGAGCGTGGCGGGAATTATGGACAACTTGGCAAATCAATAAAACACTTACGATCAGATCGTGGTGGTGAATACTTGAGCCAAGAGTTTGGTAATCATCTAAAGCAATGTGGAATTGTTCCGCAACTTACTCCGCCAGGAACGCCTCAATGGAATGGCGTATCCGAACGACGGAACCGAACGCCTCAATGGGCCAATGCGGGTTCGGTCAATGATCAGCCAAACAGATCTGCCATTGTCCTTCTGGGGATATGCTCTAGAAACAGCTGCGTTCACTTTAAACAGGGTTCCATCAAAAGTCATTAAGAAAACTTCATATGAGATATGGACTGGGAAACGTCCCACATTGTCATTTCTCAAGATATGGGGATGTGAGACTTATGTAAAACGTTTGCAATCAGATAAACTCGCACCTAAATCAAAAAATGCTTCTTTGTGGGGTATCCTAAAGAAACAAAAGGATATTACTTTTACAAAAGGGATGAAAACAAAGTGTTTGTTGCTCAAACTGTCTTTCTAGAAAAAGAGTTTCTTTCAAAAGGAGTTAGTGGGAGCAAGGTGCGACTTGAAGAAATTCGAGAACCATCAGAAAATGTTTCAACTCCCATTGAACCTTCACTTGATGTACAAGACGTTGTACAACCTGTGGAAGAGACACCATTTCACGAGGTCGGGGAGGCCGCCATGAACCCATGAGATATGGACATGACATATTATTATTGGATAATGATGAGCCTACGACTTATAAAGAAGCGTTGATGGACCCAAACTCCAAAAATGGCTTGGAGCCATGAGATCCAAATTCACCATGCATGACAATCAAGTTTGGAACTTGGTTGATCCTCCTCATGGTGTAAAAACCATTGAGTGCAAATGGATTTTCAAGAAGAAAATAGACATGGATGGAAATGTTCAGATATACAAGGCACGGTTGGTGTCAAAGGGTTTCAAACAAGTTCAAGGAGTTTGACTATGATGAAACTTTCTCACCGTAGCTATGCTTAAGTCCGTCTCGATCATTTTAGCTATTGCTGCATATTTTGATTATGAAATATGGCGATGGACGCCAAAACAAATTTTCCTTAATGGGAATCTATCCGAGGATGTATACATGATACAACCTCAAGGTTTTGTTGATCCTAAATATGCTAATAAGGTATGCAAGCTTCAAAGATCCATTTATGGGTTGAAGCAAGCATCTCGAGTTGGAACATTCGCTTTGATGAAGTAGTCAAAAGATTTGACTTCATAAAAATGAAGAAGAGCCTTGTGTTTACAAAAAGGCCAAGGAGCGCACTTGTATTTCTCGATCTTATATGTGGATGACATATTATTGATCGAATAATATTCCTATGCTTGAAGACGTTAAGACTTCGCTGAAAAGGAGTTTCTCAATGAAGGACTTGGGAGAAGCATGTTATATCTTGGGCATAAAGATCTACAGGATAGATCAAAAGGTTGATTGATTAAGCCAGAAACGACATTGACAAGGTATTGAAGAGGTTCAATATGCATGAATCCAAGAGAGGATTCATGCCAATGTCACATGGTATAAGTCTAAGCAAGAATCAAGACCCTTCAACAACCGATGAGCGAGACAGATGAGCAAGATACCATATGCTTCGCTATTGGGTCTATTATGTATGCCATGATCTCAGACGCTACCAGATGTCTCATATGCTCTAAGTGTCACGAGTAGATACCAAGCGGATCCCGTGATGGTCATTGGATAGCCGTGAAAAACATCCTCAAGTACTTGAGAAGAACTAAGGATATGTTCCTAGTTTTGGAGGTGAGGAAGAATCGCTGAAAAAGGTTACACCAACGCAAGCTTCCAAACCGACAAAGATGATTTCCGATCGCAATCCGGTTCAGATTTACACTAAATAGAGGAGCGGTAAGTCGAAGAGTTCCAAACAAAACACGGTGGCCGACTCTACAATGTATAGAGTACATTGCGCTTCAGAGGCCGCAAAGGAAGCCGTTTGGATAAAGAAGTTCATCTCGTAGCTTGGTGTGGTCGCTAGTGCCTCTAATCCAATGGACCTCTATTGTGATAATAGTGGTGCCATTGCACGTTTAAAGAGCCTCGATCACATCGAAGTCCAAACACATACTCCGACGCTTTCACCTTATTCGCGAGATTGTGAATAGAGGTGACGGAAGATATGCAAAGTACATACGAAGCTAATGTGGCTGATCCGCTGACAAAGCCTCTTCCACGCCTCTAAGCATGAGGCGCACACAAGGTCTATTGGTATTAGATGCTTAATTGACCGACTCAAGTGCAAGTGGGAGATTGTTGGTGTTATGCCCTTGAGGCACTATATAGATGATTGTAACATGACTATGCTTATGAATAATAATATGATTATTGGTCCAAAGGAATGTATATCATTATATTGATCGCCAAGTATGTGACTTGCTTATGAAACTCTCTACTTATTGATATAATTCGTAAGTATCTCCGATCGGGTATCATTGTATAGGATAACGATGAATAGATCAGCACATGTATTGATCGATGATTATGTTTCATAGATCATAGGATATGGAGATATCATCAATACATTGTGAACTCATGATAAAGAACATGGGTTAGATAGACCCGCAATGGGACATCGAGAATGTTACATTCTTATGTGTCATCAAGCATCTCATACATAGTGGATGTATGATCCTTAGACCGAGATTGTCACATTCCCTACATGTGTAATAGTTTACCTTGGGGCCACTAAACGCTATTTCCTAACCGGATAGTTATAAAGGTAGCTTTCATGTTTGCTATGAAACATGCAGAGGGAAGTGAGCAAATAAGATGGAATTTGCCACTCCTGTAACGGAGATATATGTCTAGGCCACTCGTGTGATATGATTAGGAAGTGCATGGCTATGCCGTGATTGAGTAGTCAATCACAACTTATTAATATATCACGGATACGAGATGGATTGAACTATCAAAGGATGACATACTTTCGCTTTGAGTTCGATCTTCATATAGTTTGGCAAAGGGATTATTACATGAGTACTTTTGAAAGGTTCTATTCGATTTGATCATATGCATTTGGGAGTTGGCATGCTCGCAGGAACCGCTACTGCCTATTGGATTGGAAAAAGGGTTTTTCAATCTATGTCCAAATGTACATAAACCTGCTGTGGTCACACACTTAACGGGCCGACGATTAATTCAGATTGATCTGTAATTAATGGACCTCGTGGGCTTAGCGCTACCGATGGGCCCCGCTTAGGGTTTCGTCGCGTGGCTATATAAGGAGAGGAGAAGGGTGGGCGGCATGTTGTTGTTCACGCCCGTAACCCTTGCCTCCACCTCTCATTGCCCTCGCCGAGCGACACGGTGCTTGCACGCCACGCACGGCGCTCCATCCAGGATGTGGATCATTGTGGTGACGCCGCCGCTATCGCGGCGCAGTGAGGATTTAACCAGAAGGGACGATCCGCAGCGAGGACAATCCCCGTAAGGACGATCCACGTGAGGACGATCCGCGTGAGGACGATCCACGGCGAGGACGATCCACTACACCAACGCTGGCGATTCCAAGAATCGCTGCCTAGTGGTAATCCAACTGTGATCCTTTTCAAGTAGTAGCTTTTCTGGTTATGCGGTAGAAATTTTAATTTGTGCTAGCGTAGCATACCACGTTCCCCAACAGTAGTTACAGCCACGGTTAATGTAGTAAATTACACATTATTTGTCTACAGTTATCTTCATGTAAGCTATAACGCCCCCGGTGGACCGGTAAAGGGGGCAAGCGACAACAAGCAAAGATAGACACGACACAAATACACTCAAGCTTTTCTATAAGAGTTTTGCAACAATAGTGAAATCACTGGACATAGGGTTATTATCTCCACCGTGAGAGGCCTGAACCAGTATAAATCTTGTGTCTACTTTTCGAGTGTCACTACACCACGCCCTAGATTTAGAGATGCACTGCTTGCAAAACTTGACTTTCATAGTCAAATGGTCTGCTTGTAAAAGTCTCTGTGGCGTAGCTTCGCCGCTAATTCCACAAAACAGTGACATTTTGTCTGCTTGAATGATATAGACATATAGCTACACCATATCATCGCTTGAATTCCACAAAACAAATGACATTTTGTCTGCATCGGTAATGATATAGACATATAGCTACACCATGTGTGTTTGTGAATTTCATATCTATAGTCGATCGCCTGTCACCGACATTAGACCCGCCAATAGGAATTACGAAGAAAACAAAACTACCGATTTCCCAAAATGCATTAGCCTAGTAATTAGTACTATTAATAAGCACGAAAAAATCATAATCTACTAGAAACAAAGATTAGAGAAGATAGGAATCGCTTGGATTTTGGTAATTATATAGAGATTGCATTAATAACAAGAAAAATCCATAAGAATTTATATCGTAATACGTGCAAAAGGTTTTGAAAAAGAAAAAGTGTCCGATCCCGAGAAAAAGAAAAAGTGTATGATCTCGGTTCGCCGACGAATATGCCACTATTTACGCGGTTTGTCTCGTCCGTCATTTACCGTCCGGCCGACGAATAGGCCGACTGGTCGAATTAACCTTCGCCAAAAAATTATCTGCGGGGCCCGAAAAATTTCTCTACTCTAAAAAATTTCAAATTAATTTGACTCCCCGCTCAAACCCGCTACCAACCAGCCCCTAAAAGGCCTTCCCCACCGCCGGCCCATCCAAAACACATTTCTAACCCTAAAACACAACACCCACGATTCAACTGCTCTCACTTTCCCAAATCCATTCTCTACGGTTTCATCAAGGGCGGCGCGCGGGTTCTCAAATATGAGTCCAACAAGGCGATAGGGGGTGGCTATGGGCTCGAGGAGGCGAGCGCGTTTGGGGAGCAGATCGGCCACTCGAAGGGAGCGGAAGAGGTTCTCTGGCAGCGCCAGCCACAAGCCACCAGGCTCTGAGGTGACCCGGATGAAGAGGGCTGCTGGCCGCAGCACCTCCCTGGAGGAAGAGGAACTAGCGGCAAGTGAAGAAGCTCGCCATCCCGCCCATCCAGTAAGATCTGGCTGCTGCTACTGCCTCTCGCACTACGCCCCCAATTTCTTCTTCTCAGATGATCGTCTCCGCTTCTCCGTGTTTGCACACAGAACACGATTGCTCTAGAGGTCTTTAAGCTCGCTTTGTTTGTACTACATGGTTATTAACGCTCAGCTTTTAACTTTTAACTCCTCAAACTTGATTAGCTATCCTGTTGGAGTGCTCCGTGCAAGCCATGTAAGGTTTCGCATCGATTGAAAATTTGTTATAGCCACCATGTGTATGGTTTCGCATCGATTGAAAATTTGTTATAGCCACCATCTTGTTATCGTGATTAAATTGTAGTCATGATCCTTTAGACTTGTAATTGCAGGATATTCATGCAATACCGTGTCTTTAATCCTATGTTAAATACACCTATTACTTACTCAGAATCAAAGGACCCATTCAAAGGGCGGTTCTTGATGGTCGCCAGCTTGCCCCGAAAGTACTTCCATATCTTTTTCCTCTCATTCCTCGAAAATGTTGATACACAAAATATTCAACTCCTTGAATCATGATATTGTTGAATGGTTTTTGTTTCTGTAAGTGCAAACTCAGCTTTATGGTTTTACCGAGCAACTGCTGGTGAAGTGTTGGTTGGTGAAGTGTTGGTTGCCTTATTATTGTGTTGATACTTGATACAAACTTGAATATTTTCTGCTCACTTGTCTCGCCGATATTAGCAAATCCAAGCCTTTAGCTTTTGCAAATACATACAAATTGATTAACGACTTAACCCTCTTGGGCCACCATTCAAGAATTGCTATTTATGTTGGGCCCCGGTCATCGTGATTCTACTAGTTTTGGCGACATCAGCACATGGAGCAAAGGCTGTGACTAGTTGGGACCTTGTTCGATGATATCTTGCTTGAGTCTTCCCATATATTCAATTACTTTGCAAGTTTGCGTGCTAATTATTTAATCACTTTTTGGTCCTAATGTAAGATCCTTTTATCGCTTTTGTTATATTTGCTTAATTTAATTTGTTTAGTTTGGCTAAGCACTCGAACCTTTAGATATGGTGACTTTTCGCTTATTGCCTCTCGCAGATTTTTTTTTACTATGCCTTGGTCGATTCTCCTTTCCTATCTCTCGAGTTGATGTTCTTATCTGCTATCGCAGCTACCCATGTAGTTAGTTTTTCCATGCCGCAGGAGTATGTTCCTTTTGAATTTGTGAAGTAGACTTTTGCTACCTATTGACCAACTATGTATGGTCAGTTTATCTTATTGAGGTATTCAATTAAACTGATTTTTATTTCAAAGTTTATATTGCTTATAAATATAGAAAGGTAGGCATAGTTATTATTGATTATTCATGTTTCGATAATTTTAATTAGAGTATCATATCACGTTTTTTTCTTTCATGTCAAAATGTTACACATTCTGCTTACACCTTTTTCCTTCTTTAACGACAAGATGTAATGGATCGATACTCGCTTCTTCTTTGATGTCAAAAAGTATAGAAGAGATTTTAATGGTCATGTATAGAAGAGATTTTAATAGTCATGTATCCCGGTTATACGGAAATCCTCAATCGATCGTGTCCTCCGATCGAGAGGAAGATTGATGATGACATCGTAAAGATTGAATCACTCATCGGCACTCTCCGAGTATATAGTTATCCATGGATTCATGGGATGGTGAGAATCCACCGCCTTGTTCTTCTTTTCGCTTTTATACTACCCGTGAACGGTGAACCGACATTGCTTTGTCGGGTCAGGCAGAGGTGAAACCATGGTTGGGGCCGAAATACCACCTATCCACCACTTGGCAAGCGAGGTATGGGCAGGAATGGGCAGCTAGTCGCTTAGCTACTAAGGTGCCGTAGAGCCGAGGGTTAAGACAAAGGAGTAACCGAGGGTTAAGACAAGATGGACCACTAAATGAAGTCTAAAAAGAGTTTTGAGAGTTAATCTCCTTTAAATTCGATGTGTATATATATATATATTGGACCGGTTTTGAAATGATCATTCTTATGGACTTGTGGAATCTATTTGTGAAGACGGTATTGATTCGTGATTTCTTTTTAACCGCTGTTGATGTAAAAAGATAGTATCGACTTGTATCTTAATATAACCGAATAAAATGAATTCTATTTGATATTCTTGAGTGATAATGTGTGGATATTTAGTTGCGTGTTATGATTGTTACCTTATGGAGTATATATTTTCATCTGTTGAAAGTATTAGCAAGAATCTTGCAATGGTTAGTCATCCGTTATAAGTGTTTTAAAAAATGGAAAATTAATTTTAGCGCCACCACATCCGCTTGCAAAAGCTTTGTCTGTCGGTAAAAGGTGTCTGGCTTTAAAGATTTGCTCGTTGGTAAAAGTAGTAAATCAAAGTCAAACGGTCTGCAGAAGATTTGTCCGTCGCTAAAAACTTTTACCGACAGGACTTACACCGCACCTCTTTTTCGCTTCGGTAAAAGTTTTACCGATGATATCTGCCGCTATAGGTGGTTTTAGCGCATGCATGTCGCTTCAGTATATTTAGGCATGGTGTAGTGTGTCCTGTCGTCCTAATTATCCTAAGAGCATTCTTTAGACGTAAACCCTTCACGGGAAAGGGGCTTTGGTTGATCCCTCATTCAACAAGTAAGTTCGGCAGGACCTATTTCCTAAACGTCAACAAGTCTTATCAAAATGCTTCTGATGAAGCAAGATTGAGTAAATCACTAGTAGGTCGAGAAAAAGACTGGAACAGTCAATCCAAACACACATTTATCAACAAAGCAGACGAAAAATTTGGATTTTCCATGAAACACAACCCAGTAAAATCTAAGTTTGTGCAACTGACATCCTGAAACAAATACCCAATCATCAAATGGCATAAACTAAGACATTACCTCTGGTGCTAGACAGATAGCGAAGAATGCATAACCTGTATTTTTGATATGCTCCACTTGAAACATAAAATTTAGCAAATTGCCTACTAAAAATCTATAACATACCTGAAACTGCTCCTCCAAAAATACCAAGATGAAAAGAACTATCGCACTGTCAATTAAGTATAAATTACAATAGACCCCTCATATTAAGCAAAGACAACAAAATAATGTTGTAGTATTCACGCATAAGCAAACTCCTTGCACTTCAACCTTCATCTCAAACTGACATTAGAGCAAAACTGTCGACGATTCGGGAACCGGTCCCCCGCCGAGCTTACTTGTTGAATGAGGGATCAACCTAAGGCCCCTTTTCCGCGAGGGGTATAGCGTCCGAGGTCCTGCCGAACTACGGATCACGAGGTGGTCGAGACAATCACAAAGGAATGTGGGAAGCTTTTTGATCTCGTTCGTGCCTCTCGTGATTTGAGATAATAACCCTACGCCCAAAGGGTGGCACTAACTTCTTGAGGATGTATTACAATATGCTTGCTCGGGGCGCTCTGGGAGGTTTTAAGGACTATCCTCCAGAGCACCGGCAATGAGCTCTATGTATGAGAAGACAGGGAATGAAGTCGAACCAACCCCCCTAAACCCTTCGCGTGAGGGGGTATTTATAGGGGATTACAGGCCACATGGCATTTACAACAGAGGGCGCCACCATCGCTCGACGTATGAGCTGTTCGTGCTTCCCGCGGCACAGCGACGCGGTACAAAGTGATCACAGCATCGCGGCGCAGCAGATCGTGGGCGTGCAGTCCTTCGAGCCGCTTCGCATTTAATGCCACGTCGTCTTCGTGAATTGTGCCCAGTCTTTCGGACGATCCAAGGGCTTTTCTTCGGTCTTGGTCGCTAGCCGCACCTTCCCGAGCAAGCATGCTCGGGGACGAACTTGACAGAGGACGAGGTGGGCCTGTAGGCCAGGCTATCCGGAGATCTTCCTTGGGGACAACGTCCAAGGGCAAACATGTAATTCATCGGCACGCCACCGCCGGGTACGATGGTCGTTATGGGAAATATCCAATCCCCGACAGCTAGCCCCCGAGGCTTTAAGGGGGAAGTTGCTCGACCGGGCCTTCGCCTTAAGCCTCCAGATTGACAGGGAGGATTGGGACTTCGCAGCGGAGAACTACCGCGGTGTCCGAGCAACACTGGTTCGGGGAGAAGAATCTGGCAATGAAAAACTAGTGCGGCGTCCGAGCAACACTGGCTTGGGGAGAAGAATCTCGCAGCAAAAAACAATCATGCGGCCCGAGCAACACGGCTCGGGAGAAGAATCTTGCAAATAAAAACTATCGCGCGCCCGAGCAACACAAAGCTCGGGAGAAGAACTCGCAATAAAAAAACTATGCGCAGATCCGAGCAACGCGGCTCGGGAGAAGAACTCGCAGAGAAAAACTATTGCGACGCCCGAGCAACGCGGGCTCGGGAGAAGAATTCGCAAGCAAGAGCTATCGCGGCAACCGAGCAACGCGGCTCGGGAGAAGAATCTCGCAGCGAAAAACTATCGCAAGCGCCCGAGCAACACTGCTCGGGAGAAGAACTCGCAGCCAAGAGCTATCGCGCGGCCCGAGCAACGCGGCTCGGGAGAAGAATTCGCAGCCGAAGAGCTATCATGCAACCGAAAGCAACGCGGCTCGGAGAAGAATTCGCAATAAAAACTATCGCGCAAGCGCCCGAGCAACAACTGCTCAGGAGAAGAACCTCGCAGTAAAAAACTATCGCGGCGCCCGAGCAACACCGCTCGGGAGAAGAACTCGCGGCGAAAAACTATCGCAAGGCCCGAGCAACGCGGCTCGGGAGAAGAATTCGCAGTCAAGAGCTACTGTGGCAACCAAGCAACGCTGGCTCGGGAGAAGAATCTCACAAATAAAAACTATTGCGGCCCGAGCAACACCGGCTCGGGAGAAGAACTCGCAATAAAAAACTATCATGGCGGCGCCCGAGCAACGCGGGCTCGGGAGAAGAATTCGCAGCGAAGAGCTACCGCCGATCCCGAACATGGGCCGATGCTCGAGGAACCGAGTAGATGAGACATGCTCGAACTATCAAGAATTCGGACGGACTAGACGCCCGTGGAAACTAACTAGCAAGTCACGAGAGGACTCGTGCCGCCACGATCCCAAGCATGGGTCGATGCTCAAGGAACCGATAGATGAGACATGCTCGAACTATCAAGATCCCGGACGTGGACTAGATGTCCAGGAAACTAACTAGCAAGTCACGAGAGGACTCGTCGCCGCATCCCAAGCATGGGTCGATGCTCAAGGAACCGATAGATGAGACATGCTCGAACTATCCGATCTCGGACGTGGACTAGACGCCCAGTGGAAACTAACTAGCAAGTCACGAGAGGACTCGTGCCGCGATCCCAAGCATGGGTCGATGCTCAAGAAACCGATAGATGAGACATGTTCAACTATCAGATTCCGGACGTGGACTAGATGTCCAGTGGAAACTAACTAGCAAGTCACGAGAGGACTCGTGCGCCGCATCCCAAGCATGGGTCGATGCTCAAGGAACCGGCGATGAGACACGCCGAATCGCCAGATTCTCGACGTGACTAGACGCCCAGTGAAACTAACTAGCAAGTCACAAGAGGACTCGTGCATCGTGATCCCAAGCATGGGTCGATGCTCGAGGAATCGGCAGACGAGACACGCCAAACCGCCGCAGATCTCGACGTGACTAGACGCCCAGTGGAAATCGCTACTTGGGAAGACTCGCACTCAAGCGCAGAACTTACTCGGCGGAAGAGACTCGCGCCGAAGCGAGGACGGTTTCGGCGCGAATATATAGCCCCGAGCGAAACTCGTGTTTCGGGAAGAGACTCGCTACCGAGGGAAGGACATGCCCCGCGATATAGGATGCCCCGAGCGTAAACGCTGCGTTCGGAGGAGACCCGCGCCTAGCAAAGGACATGCTCGGCGCGGGATATGGACAGTTTCGAGCGTAAACGCTGCGTGCTCGGGAGGAGACCAGCGCCGAGCAAAGGGACATGCCCGGCGGGATATGGACAATTTCGAGCGAAACGCATGCTCGGGGAGGAGATCCGCACCGAGCAAAGGACATGCCCGGCAGGATAGGACAACCCCGAGCAAAACGCTGCTCGGGGAGAGACCCGCTACCGAGCAAAGGACATGCCCGCGCGGATATGGGATACCGAGCGTAAACACGTGTTTCGGAGGAGACCAGCTACCGAGCAAAGGACATGATCGGCGCGAATATGGACAGCCTCGAGCGAACGCTGCGTTCGGGGAGGAGACCAGCACCGAGCAAAGGACATGCTCGCACGAATATGGATAGCCCCGAGCGTTAAACGCGTGCTCGGGAAGAGACTCGCTACCGAGCGGGCGACATGCTCGGCGCGAATATGGATGCCCCAGCGAAACGCGGCGGGGAAGAGACTCATGCCCGAGCGGCGACTTGCTCGGCGCGAATTAGGACAGCCCCGAGCGAAACGCTGCGTTTCGGAGGGACCCGCCCGAGCCGGCGACATGCTCGCACGAATATGGACAGCCCCGAGCGAAACGCTGCGTCTGGAAGAGACTACCGAGTGAAGGACATGCTCGGCGCGAATATGGATAGCCCCGAGCTTAAACGCTGCGTCGGAGGAGACCGCTACCGAGCAAAGGACGTGTTTCGGCGCGAATATGGACAGCCCCCGAGCAAAACGCGTGCTCAGGGGAAGAGACTCGTGCCCGAGCGAAGGACTTGCTCGGCGCGGAATTATGGACAGCCCCCGAGCGAAACGTGTGCTCGGGGCAAGAGCCTCGCGCCCGAGCGAAGGACATGCTCGGCGCGGAATATGGACAGCCCCCGAGCGAAACACGTGCTCGGGGGAAGAGAATCGTGCCCGAGCGAAGGACGTGCTCGGCGTGGAATTATGGACTCGGCGTGGCCTTCCGGATTAGTAACACCGGCCACACCTTCGCCGGCGTAGCACACGTCGCCGTCCTCCACGTCGCCGAAGACGCAGAGGCCTTGATTGACTTGAGAATTCGGCATCCTCAGGGATTCCTCGTGAAAGGACTCAGTCGATCCCCACGGACGGCGCCAGCTGTCGACGATTCGGGAACCGGTCCCCCGCCGAGCTTACTTGTTGAATGAGGGATCAACCTAAGGCCCCTTTTCCACGAGGGGTATAGCTTCCGAGGTCCTGCCGAACTACGGATCACGAGGTGGTCGAGACAATCACAGCGAACAGGGGGAAGCTTTTTTGATCTGGTTCGGGCCTCTCGCGACGGAGATAATAACCCTACGTCCAGTGGTGGCACTAACTTCTTGAGGATGTATTACAATATGCTTACTCGGGGCGCTCTGGGAGGTTCTAAGGACTATCCTCCAGAGCACCGGCAATGAGCTCTATGTATGAGAAGACAGGGAATGAAGTCGAACCAACCCCCCTAAACCCTTCGCGCGAGGGGGTATTTATAGGGGATTACAGGCGACATGGCATTTACTACAGAGGGCGCGCATCGTTTCCGACGTATGAGCTGTTCGTGCTTCCCGCCGCACACAGCGACGCAGGTAAAGTGAGCGCAGATCGCGGCAACAGAGATCGTGGGCGTGCAGTCCTTCGAGCCACTTCGCATTTAATGCCACGTCGTCTTCGTGAATTGTGCCCGCCTCTTTCTACGATCCCGGGCTCTTCTTCGTCTTGGTCGCTAGTCAAGACCTTCCCGAGCAAGCATGCTCAGGCTTAACTTGACAGAGGATGAGGTGGGCCTCAGAGGCCGGGCTATCCGGAGACCTTCCTTGGGGACAACGTCCAAGGGCAAACATGGTCGGCTGTTGGCCAGCTGCCGGGGTACGATGGTCGTTATGGGAAATATCCAATCCTCGACAAAAACCTTCACTAGAAAAACTACAAAGTGTATAATGATACCATTAGGGTGTCATCAAATTCCAAATTAACATTGCCAAAATCTCCATAATAGTCACATAAGTAATCCAAATTGCAACGCATTCAAACTGTGAATAATACACCAAGTTTCAATTAATGGTGATGAAACACTAAATTCAGTTGTCTCCTCAACTAATATTTTTTCTCTAAAATAGATGATGAGTCATCAAAGAAACCAATGATGAGACGTCGAAGAAAACCGACGATGAGACGTCGAATAAATTTCCAAAAAACTGTAATAATAAATCTCGCATGACTGTTACCCATAATAAGCGCAATAGCTTGAATTGCAAAAGAAATCCATCAAGAATATGCATAATAGCTTGAACTGTGCATAAATACCGCAAATAATCAGAATTATAATAAAATCTCACTTTTGTTGGCACGAGAACAGTTACCAGGGTAAAAAGCAATTCTTTCCTCATGCTTACAATGTAAGAACGACTCTTATTTGAACCTGCTATATAGATAAATTGATCTTGCTATCGAACTTCTCAATGTCAAACTAGTAGAAGATATGGTGGAGAATAAAATTACGGATCAAAATTATATGACAAATTCTGAAAAAAAAAGAGAAAATCAATCTTTTTAGGATGCTTCGAGTGCACGTGCCAATTTCGAATGAAAAATCAAAAACTAGTAATTGGAGTGGTTAGGGTGGCTGGTGCTATCATCAGCCAAAGGCGGAGCACCAGTCAGAGGTGAGGGCCTACACGATGGGCAGCTAGAGCGGGGTCAGCTGATGTGTCATGAGCCGACGTGCGGCCGAAGCGGCGGAGGCGGTGGGACGCTGCACGGCGCGTCGGAGGTGAGCGCAGTGGAGGCGCTGGCCGAGGAGGAGGTGAAGCGACCAGGGTTAAACTTTTCGTTTTTAAGAAAATTTCAGACCCTCCCAAAATCCGAAATTTCGGCCAAGTTTTGGTTTTTCAGCCGAAAGACATTCAAAATTCAAAAAGCAAAATTCAAATCCGGTTTGTTTGGCACCGAAATTTCGCCGAAATTCGCCGAAATTACCCAAAATTTTGGATAAATTGCACTGACTAAAAATTGGTCCAAACGATGTAGAAAAATTCTGAAATTTTTTTTGGAGGTTTCTGATACAATATAGATGTTCCCGATGAAACGTTCTGTGGATTTTTAAAAAATTCAAACATTGGTACTGTCCCGATGAAACGTTGATTGGCAAGTTTGAACCGGATGAAAAATAGTACAAACTATGTTATAAAATTTTGAAATTTTTTTTAGAGATTCCTGAAATATTTATGATATTTTTGTAAAAATTTTTGATGATGATAAAATGTAAGGAATTTTTTAAAATTCAAACATTGGTACTGTCTTGGTAAAGCGCTGAGCGGCAAGTTTCATCCGAATGAAAATTAGAACAAACAAGGTTATAAAATTTTGAAATTTTTTTTGGATGGTCCTGACACATCTGTAATATTATAATAAAATTTTCATATGATGATCAAGTGTCATGAATATTTAAAAATTCGAATAGTGCTACTATCCTGTTAGAAGGCTGATTATCAATAATAGATTTACTTTAGCAATAAAAAAGGTTTAAATTTTTTAAAAAATTTACATAAGGTTGAAAAGGAAATGCTTAATATCTCATAAAAATTTTGAATCATGATCACGCTCCAGTGAATTTCTAAAATTCTTATAAAGCATAGTGCCATTTATGTTCTTTCTCTGTTTGATTTTTGAAATATAATACAACAAATTAAGTTTAGTGCTTACTGCATTGATAGATTTCATTGAGCAAACAAAGAAAGTTAAAATTTTTGACAATTTTATAGAATGTTACTGAGGAAATTATTAATCTGTCATAAAAAATTTAGATCATGACCACACTCGAGAAAATTTAGAAAAATCTAACAATTTTACTGTCCCAATTATGCCCATTCTGTTTTTGATTTTTTAAAGATAACAAATGATGTTAAATTATTTTAAATTTTTTTTGTATGATCCTAAACAACCAATTATGGTACCATAAAGCTTTTCAAATCATTATCAAGCTTGTAAAATTTTTTAAAAATCTGACAGTGTTTCTGCCCAAATTTTAAAAAATCTCAAAAAAATTAGTTTTTCATCAAATTTTCATGTAAGATGACTTTCTTAAGGTTTATTGGACTAATTATGGTCAAATCGGGCCAAAAAAAGTCAAAATTCGGATTTAAAACCCGAAATTTTGCCGAAATTTTCGAAATTACTGTAGCAAAATCAAAATTTTTGAAAATTTTAAATTCGGCCGGTATATCAAAATTGGGGAGGGGGGGGGGGGGGGAAAGCGAAATTTCGACGAAATTTGGTGAAATTTTGAACCATGGAAGCGACGAGGGTGGACAGAGCTCCTGAGGTGGTGGGAGCAAACGCAGGTGCCAGATGCCGGGGTGGCAGGTCAGGAGGAGGTGATGGCTGGCGTCAGGCATTGCTCCAAAGGTTGTTGGCCTGCGACGACAAATGGTGGTCAGCTCGATTGAAGACGAAGGGCCGACGCGTGCATGCACTGGTGTCACGGAGGTTGCGAGTCTGATGGCGACTGGGGCCAGCCAAGGCTATGACGGATGCGGTTGCTAGCATGGAGGCTGGCGGGCTAACACGGAGGTAGATGGCAGACCGAAGTGGTTAGCGCTCTGATACTATTTGTTAGGGTTAGATACATAGCAAAATAACTGGAGATAAGATTTAACATGAAAAAACTCTTATGAGAAACAGTTCACTATCAATTCCATTATTTACATGTACAGAAGGTTCGTTTACATAGCTAAAAGAGTTCTAGTTGTAGAATAATTGGACTAACAACCTATTTAGATAAAACTAAAAGATATGATACGTTGAGATATTGAGTTATCTCTAAAAATAAGTATACAGTAGTCGTCAATGTGTGATGAACTTAATTACTCACAGCCCGTAGGAATTTTGCATATTGACCAATGTAGTTGTTAGCCATATTTTGGGGCAACATATCCGGTGCAACCCCCCTCCTGAATATCACCGTGCAATTGAATCTGTTTCAAAAATTCTGAAAAAAATCATGATGTACATTTCAATTTACATAAAATTTCATGATCAAATTCATCCTATCCTAGCGGGTACAAAAAACAAGCAGCAAAATGAATAGTGATGAACAGTAAAAATCACTGTTCATGCGAAATTTGTCTTTTGTAGCTGCTAGTATAAGATGAATTTGATCATGAAATTTTATATGTAGGTGGGGTAAGTTGAGATGTACATCCATGATTTTTTTCAGAATTTTTTGAAACTTTTTTTAGTTCAGTTGCACGACGGTTTCACCGGGAGGGGTGATTGCACAGGATATTTTTTCATATTTTGGAGTGTGTGTGATAGCCCCTCTCGTTTTAATTGCCATTTATGCGGTCCAGTGTTGTATAAAGTAAAGCTGCAAAACTATCATTGTTGAAGTATGCCTTGCAGGTGCATGCTGTACGTGTCAAACGCATGCTTACGAGTTACGAATACTCTGTTGCGCAGGAAATAAACGGACTGGGGCTCCCACCTCTTCAACCTGGACCACTAAGGTTCGGTTTACCTGCTGGTAAATTCAAGGCTATTGAACCTGATATTAATCCCATGTATCTTTCTTATATAAAGCTGTCGGAATGCCGCAAGCCGGGAGGGGCACATCACCCCTTTCCAAAAAAGTTCCCTTAAAATTTAAAATTATGTTCAAGTTCTTCCACTAGTTCTTTTAAAAAAAATCTATATGGTTCCGCAAAATAACGTATGGCCACGGGACATTATGTTTAGATCCTCCCGGGTTCTTTTACGAGAAAACCCCTGTGGTTTGCATCAATTTATGAAGAGGTCCTATGCGATTTAACAAGGAGGCTTTCAGGGTTTCCGGTAATTCCAAAAAGGTCCTACGCCCTCTGGCAATTCTACACGCAGACCCTCGGGGTCCTGGAAATTATGAAGAGATTCTTCATGATTATACATGAAGACTCTCAGAGTTCTAGAAATCCAGCATATCCCGTCCAGCTCGGCGTGGCACGCAAACCCATCTAGTATTAATAACTAGCTTGACCATACGTTATTTTGCGGAACCACGTGGATTTTTTTGTAAAAGAGCTAGTGGAATAACCTGAACATAATTTTAAATTGTGGGGGCACTTTTTTGGGAAGGGGTGATGTGCCCCCGGCTATGCATTCCCGATACCACTACTACGTAAAAGGGCCTTCAAGACTGTTTAAAACAGCCTTTAGTATTGGTTTTGAACTGCAGACAGTCATCCGGATCGATGCTCAAGGCCATTAGTCCTCAGCTTCCTCACCCGCATCGATAGAGTATCAAGATTTGTTGGAAGTCACACGTGGCGCAAGATCGTGAACCCTCGAGATCTTATCAAGACGTTGGTGTCTCCAACCCAGATCGATGGGTCAGATATATATATATATATATATATGTGTGTGTGTGTGTGTGTGTGTGTGTGTTATATATATGTGTGTGTTAAATCACAACTAATTAAAGCACATATAATCAATCATACATATTTGCCTGATAATTAAATCATCGAGCATTCATTAATAAATTTAATTACATCTAATGTATTACAATATGTACACATATTTGTTGTTTTGTTCATCATCTAATGTATTACAATATGTACACAACTTTAATTACAACTTTAGTATTTCTTTTCCTTCTATTCATCGGGATTTTTTTTACATGCATCGCTCTTGCTAGTCAGAGATGTTTAATTCCATAGCTCATTCGGTCTTTATCAAAGGGCCCCACCTATTTATATTTGGTTCGTTAAACTCGCCTTTTGGATTTACGACCTCATCGTAAATGAAACCAACGAGTTGTTCTTGGATTGCTCTCACTCACACCGGTGAGAGTTCCGAGTCTTGTTCCGCCAAATATTGAGGCACCTATCGTTAAGTCATTAACTAATCAACCCTTGAATTTATACAAGATATAAGGAGTACCTATACATCATTAAAGCTAGTAATTATATTTACTCACCCCTTGTCGCTTTTAGCATGCGGTCAATGACTTCGGCTTGGGTGTGCATAAACTCACATACATAGTAGCCGTGATAAATTGTTGCTCACTACTGACTCAAGATCTCGGTGGAAAAAGTTGAAAGCGTGAAATGGATGCAAGGAAATTAAGTTAACTAACTAAAAAGCTAGCATTATGATATACGTACTAGAGAGGCAATTGTAATATCAAATTTCTCCTTGAATACGCCCCTGCTTTTAGCACGGAACCATGCTAATGCACTACACATGTGATTACAAATTGTACATTATTAGAATTTGTTTCAGATGAAAGGAAATAGAACTAGTACAATAATGAAAGGAACAAGAATTAATGCCGGTTGCGCATGTCGATAAAGTTTTGATACATATCAACTGGTTTCCTTCTCGAGTCTATAATTGTGATCAGCTACAATCTAGCTCTATCATAAGAAGAATCCAGTGAAACCTGTACATAGATATGTCAACGTAGATAACTAATTAGTTCTAACATCGTGTTATAAAAATGTAGTAGAACGAGGCGATACGAAAACACGTACCCAAATGCGTAGGCTAAATATATCTTTGACTTATATTTTTGTCCCATTAGTGCATTGTATACGTTAGTCTCTGTATCGCTTGGGTGGTCTCTAACGGTTGTCTCGTTAATAACTACTGGGTCCATGAAGCCTATGTCAAAATACGATCTCTTCGGCATCTTTGTATCTCCATGCTACATAAGAAGAAATTAGTTAGGCTTGCAAGGTAGTACAGTACAAGGGCACGCACGATGGCTTTTATGTAAATAAGACACTTACAGAGTCTAGCAACCCAGCAAGGCCGCGCCGAGGGCGTCTGTCTGGTATAGATCATATATGACATTCCATTCGACAAAAAATTCACCGTCACCATGAAAAAAATCTTGTTCCTTGTACTTGAAAACGAACAACTCTAGACCATGCTTGGTCACGTCCAAGTACCATTCATGGAATTGCTGCATCTTTGTCGTTAGCTGGAGCAGCTCCTCATGCCTGATCAATGATCCACCTAATGTAAATGGCCATCTTACTTGGGCATACTCAATCATCGCCGTGCCTAATATTTGATTTGCGTCAAGGCCAGTTTCATCGAAGAAATATAGCATCTCCTTAGCCTTCCCCTCAGCTGACGTCCTCTCCTCTGACGTCTTCTTCTTGTGGCATTCCCTAATCAATGTGCGCTCGTAGTTTGATTGGTGAGGCATTTCTTTTTTATCCATCAAATTTTTAATAGTCCTCAAGCCTTTGTGAAATTCTTTCATGCCAGGTTGAACCGTCTTCTCTGGTGACTTGGGTCTAAAAAATTTAGTTACCTCGCCTTTGTAAGGACCTGAATTCACCAATTCAAATCCACTGTGTTTACCGCACTAGTCCCAAGATCAATGCTAGAGCACACAGCTTAACATCGGTAAGCATCACTTCATACACAACGATAAGAATAGTAAGACTTCATTTATTAATATAACTAGTGTATGATCTTATGATCACTTACATTATTCACCACACAAGGCCGATCGAAAATAAACTAAGACAAATGCAAATGGAAAAATAGCAAAAGACGAGATGTCTCAGAACATCCCAAAATTTGGGTTTTCAAAATATTTTGTGAAGTTTAGCTTCCCAAAATTCGCGATAATTTTCTCGCTTAATTAAAGATTAATTTGGAATTTTCTAAAGTTAAAATAATTTAATTTGATTAATTAATACTTTAATTAAATGCAAATATATTTTATTTAGATTCCTTGTGCTTCAAGGACTTTTTGTGTATTTTCTGAGATTTTTCTGAGCTTGTTTGCTATTTTTGGTATTTAATTTGATTCTGCTGCCGTTTGATGAAAATCCAACGCACCAGAAGAGGCCACGTCATCGGTTACTGTAGCGCGTGCGCCAGGTGCTTGATTCGGGTCCTTTTCAATCCGTTTCCTATTCAAACTCCTTCCAAATTTATTTTCCTTACTTGGCACGACTTCCCTAGCCTATATAAGAGTCCCTAGACCCCTCCCACGCAGCCCTAATGTCCAGATCATCCCCCAAACCCTATATTTCTTCAGATCAATCTATGCATGCCATCCTGCGTCGGCCGAACTTTGCTTCGCGTTCCCGTCAACTCGTCGACTATTTTCAAGATCCGTCTTCTCCACGGCGTGCTCTATGGTACCCTCTGTTTCCCATCCAAATTTGGTGCAATTTCATCCACGGAATCAAAAGTTACGGCCGCCCAAAGATCAAATCTTGCCGGAGCCCGTTCTCCTCGTTTTTGCGAGTTTGACCGTGAAATTTTTATGGTAGACTCCTCTTGATGTCCCCTACACGGTGCTCACCCTAACTCATGGTTTTGCTGGTGGGATTTGCGCAGAAAATCAATCTTCCCCGATCAGATGCGCTATGGACGGCTGAAACTTCGCCGCGCTGCCCCGCTGATCCAGAAGGTAAAACTCAGATCCGTTTGCGTCATATTGTGCCAAATGATCCCAGATAGCTTTCTGTAAAATTTGGTTAGGTTTCATGCAGTACTTTAATAGTTATGACCGTTTGATCTATTAGCCCGAGAGCCGCTCATCGGCAGTTTGTGATCAATCCGTGGGTCGCCGCCAAATCCGCTTATACCATTGAGTTCGTGGTCGCCGCTTCTACGTGGTGCTCACTTTCCTTTGCTGTTGCATCTATCGAAATTTTTTATTCATCGGCCGCCGCCTTTCGCCGCTGCCGCCTTTTGCCGCCAACCATCTTTGATTGTCGTGACCATGTCAGCCTGTCCGTAGGTCCATACCCTACTGTTCTGGCCATCCTTGGAGTTCAGTTGATCTCCGGTTGCCGCCAAAGCCATAATCTAGTATCTACCCGCCATCTTCGGTTTAGTCCTTTGCATCGGTTCGCTTCGTTCGCCATCCTTGATAAACTTTAATCGCAGAGCCAACCCTACCCATCCTACCCTCCGCCAAGTGTATCCAACCTTGAATCGCTTTCGCCTAACCCGGACTTAACCTTTGGTCCAATTTGTCGCTATATCGCCACGACATGTGTACCCCACAGATCGCAAATCAAACATGAGCCATGTCATGACCTCGCTGCTCTACCATTGTACCGATGGTCGCCACCTTGTAATCTCCTAAGTGTTCGTTAACGCTTCATATTCATCATTAACGCTCCACCGCTAACGTTCGCCGCTAACGCTCCACCGTTAACGCTTTGTTTCATCGATCGCTGCCATCGCATGGGTGCATGCAAGTGAAAGCCCTAATGTGATGTCCTTACCTTTTCTATCGCCTTATTGTGATCTAGCCCATCACGTTGAGTTCAGCCTCAGATTCCTGGTCATAACCGCCTCATCGTTGTAGAGTTCCGCCCCGATGTAAGACTAATCTCCTGATCGAACCATAGTGGATGTCGATCCCATCCGTCCTTGTCTTATCCTTAAAGTCTAATCTGCCATTAACCTAGAATTCATTCGTGGTCTTGGTCGATAGACCATTAGCCATATGACATATTCTTGTGCTAGACTGTTTATACATTTGGAAGACTTACTACACTGCAAGCTAGATATCAATGCTACTAGGAAGTAGAAGCTTAGTCTATCGCCTATCTTCCTTTGGTTGATCGTGCTGCTCGATCAACAAAAGTCAACCTCAAGCATCTGCTTAGTTCATGGCGAACTAACGTAACTTCGTGGACCCGGTCTATAGATCGAGAGTCCATATGACATCGGCTATCCAATCAAGATAATAACTTCGGAGGAAATATTCTTCGGGATATTATTCCTTCTTTCAATGTTATTAATCTTTCTCTTGTATTTTTTCGAAGCCGTTCTCTTTTGTCTAATCATCGACCTAATCCATTCAAGTTCCTAATTTCATCTAAGCCACAGCCCAATGCTATTCGCTTAATTTGGAGTTTACTTGATTTGCCTTTTGAGTTTTGTTGTATTTGTGTTTGTTTATCGTTAGACGTTGTTTTAAGTCGCTTCTAAGGAGCTAAGAATCAAGCAAGCGGAGATTGAAGATCGAGTATCAAGGATCAAGATAAAAGAGTAAAGAATAATAAAATTACAAGGGCCGTGCAAGTTGTGCTTTGACCATATTGATCCCATGTTTTAAAATTATTTCGCTTTGAAATTATTGCATGCTAGTTTGAAATAAACCGATTTCAATTAATCTGGATTAGATAATCAACCTACTTGTTATTGCCACCTTGTCAATATTATTTGTATGCCATGATTCATTTGTCACCCTAGATTGTGGGTTAATAGTTGACATTAATAATTTGCCAACATGGGTTAATTAGACCGTATGTAGTGTGCTTAGCCCCGCCACGAGATTTGTCATGATTTTGGAAAATTAAAGTTAATATTGACTTAATGAGATATGGAACGTGTTTTTGAGAATGTGACATGTGTTATTGAGTTGATGATGGCACGTGGTGCATGGTAAAGGATTGGGGTGGGAAAGTGATTTAGACCGAGGCAAGTGGCAAGATTGTTTTCGGTGGGCCAAGAGTGGCAATTATGTCGACGGTATTATGACATGTTGATGTGATGAACTTTTGGTTAGTCTTGCCTCGGTCAACTAAGGACTTAACCTTATGAGCCTTTGACTGAAGTTTTTCATACAACCACAAGTTCCTAATGGGACGGACCTAGCCGAGTAAACTGTGAAATCTATTCTTTGGTACTGTTGGTGGTGTGAGGCCCTGAGAAGCGGAATGAGAACTCACATGGCGCAAGAGGGGGCCCTGGTGGTAACCAATCCTCCAAAGGTTGAAACCTTAGCGGCAAGATCGGGTTTAGACGGATCTTTGGAAAGGCTTTGTTATGATCGCCATTCGATACTCTTGTATGGCGATTCACGGCCGACGTGGTGAGTTGATCATATCTTGTGGGTAAAGTGTATAACCTCTCGCAGAGTGTACAACCTATTCAATAGCCGTGTTTCACCAGATTGAATTAATTTATCCTCGCATCTACGTAAACTATTTCACCTGTGGTGAAATCGTCGTATTATGTTAACTTTTATGCGATGTACTTTCAAAAGTATTTATCTTGCATAAGGTTGTAATCAAGCTTAGCACATCAAGATTTTATGCAATGTTTGATGAATATATGCATGCCTTAGTGGATTTTCCGCGGTGATGATAGTGTAATCAGATAGTTCGATGGGCGACCGACGGCACTATGAGCACGACGTGCTATTCGTGCTTGCACGGCACTATTTTCCCTCTTCGTGCCGTGTTCGGGCTCGATGTTCGCCGGTGGTCGCGACAAAGACAAAGATGAATAGCTGTTCGGTGCTTTGTCGCTGCAGTGCGGCCTAAACGGGCCGCGGCCGAGTCGTGCTTTCGTGCCGTGTCGCGTGCCGCGTGCCGCCCATTTGGCTATCTATAGTGAACCCCGAGGACCTTATCAAGATTGGTTGGTGTCTCCAACCGCATCGATGAGGTTTCATTAGTACCGCTGGTTTCTCCAACCGCATCGATGGGTCAGATGTGTGTGTGTGTGTGTGTGTGTGTGTGATCACAACTAATTAAAGCACATATAATCAATCATGCACATTTGCCTGATAATTAAATCACTGAACATTCATTAATAAATTTAATTACATCTAATGTATTACAATTTGTACACATATTTGTTGTTTTGTTCATCGTCTAATGTATTACAATATATACACAACTTTAATTACAACTTTAGTATTTATTTTCCTTCTGTTCATCGGGATTTTTTACATGCATCGCTCTTGCTAGCCGTAGATATCGACCCCGACAGTTCACCGATCCTTATCAAAGGGCCCCACCTATTTATATTTGGTTCGTTAAACTCGGCTTTTGGATTTACGACCTCATCGTAAATGAAGCCGACGAGTTGTTCTTGATTGCTCTCACTCACGCTGGCGAGAGTTCCGAACCTTGTTCCACCAAATATTGAGACACCTATCGTTAAGTCATTAACTAATCAAATCCTTGAATTTATACAAGATATAAGGAGTACCTATACATCATTAAAGCTAGTAATTATATTTACTCACCCCTTTGTCGCCTTTTAGCATGTGGTCAGCGGCTCCGGTTTGGGTGTGCATAAACTCACATACATAGTAGCTGCACAAATTGTTGCCCGGCGGCTGACTCAAGATCTGCGATGTAAAAAGTTGAAAGAGTGAAATGGATGCAAGGAAATTAAGTTAACTAACTAAAAAACTAGCATTATGATATCCATACTAGAGAGGCAATTGTAATATCAAATTTCTCCTTGAATACGCCCCTGCTTTTAGCACGGAACCGTGCGAATGCACTACACATGTGATTACAAATTGTACATGATTAGAATTTGTTTCAAATGAAAGGAAATAACTAGTACAATAATGAAAGGAACAAGAATTAATACCGGTTGAGTATGTCGATAAAGTTTTGATACATATCAATTGGTTTCCTTCTCGAGTCCATAATTGTGATCAGGCTACAATCTAGCTCTATCATAAGAAGAATCCAGTGAAACATGTACATAGATATGTCAACGTAGATAAATAATTAGTTCTAACATCATGTTATAAAAATGTAGTAGAATGAGGCGGTACGAAAACACGTACCCAAATGCGTAGGCTAAATATATCTTTGACTTATATTTTTTGTCCCATTAGTGCATTGTATACGTTAGTCTCTGTATCGCTTGGGTGGTCTCTAACGATTGTCTCGTTAATAACTACTGGGTCCAGGAAGCCTATGTCAAAATACGATCTCTTCGGCATCTTTGTATCTCCATGCTACATAAGAAGAAATTAGTTAGGCTTGCAAGGTAGCTCCAGCCATCTCCTTTGCCTCATATTGAGATCTGACTGGGTGAAAATGTACTTTAGACTCTTATGGTCCGTATATATCTCACATCATTTCCAATGAGGTAATGACGCCATATCTTCAAAGCATGCACTATGTTAGCTAATTCTGTGTCGTCGTCGATAATTCCTTCGTATGCGGCCTCAACTACCTTGGACGTAAGCTACCACTTTTCCATTCTCGCATTAACACACAACCGAGACCTTGTCTTGAGGCATCACAGTAAATGTTGAAACTACTCTGCACATCTGGCAATACTAACACTAGCGTGGAGGTTAACCTCTTCTTTAGCTCTAGAAAACTCCTCTCGCACTCTGGCGTCCATGCAAACTTTTTCTCTTTCTTCAACAACTGCATAAGAGGTCTCGCAATCGTTGAAAATCCTTCTATAAACCGACGGTAATATCCCGCCATTCTTAAGAAACTGCGGATCTGGGTAACTGTCTTCGGCTGCTCCCAATGCAACACAGCCTCCACCTTGCTCGGGTCCACAGCTATCCCTTTGGCTGTCATCACATGACCTAGGAATTCCACCTTTTCCTTCCAAAAGTCGCATTTGCTGAATTTAGCATACAGTTGCTACTCTCTCAATCTTTCCAAGACCAATCTTAAGTGCTCTGTGTGCTCTTCTTCTGTCTTGGAGTACACAAGGATATCGTCTATAAAGACAACCACAAATTTATCCAAATATTCCATAAATACCTTATTCATCATATTCATGAAATAGGCAGGGGCATTTGTTAATCCAAAGGACATGACTGTAAACTCATAATGTCCATAGCGAGTAGAGAATGCAGTCTTCGGAATATCTTCTGCTCGAATCCTCAGCTGATGGTATCCTGATTGGAGATCTATCTTGGAGAAAACTCCTACTCCTTTCAACTGATCGAACAAATCATCAATCTTGGGCAAGAGATACTTATTCTTGATCGTTACTTCTTTAAGTGCACGATAATCGATGCACATTCGTAAACTTTCATCTTTCTTCCTGACGAACAAAACAGGTGCTCCCCACGGGGAAGAACTTGGTCGAATGAAATCTTTCTCGAGTAATTCCTCAATCTGCTTCTTCATCTCTACTAGCTCGTCAGTTGGCATCCGATATGGCCTCTTTGCTATTGGTGCTGTTCCAGGTACTAACTCAATGACAAACTCAATATCCCGATCTAGCGGCATGCCTGGCAAATCCTCAGGGAATACTTCTGGAAAATCTCTGACCACTGGTACATCTTCTAGATTAGTAACCTTTATGCTATTGACCATGAACTGACCATCACGAACTGCAGTTGCACACACTTGCACTTTCTTGCCACTAGGGCTTTCTAGGGATACCATCCTTTGGCCACAATCCAAAACAGCTTTATGCTTGGACAGCCAATCCATCCCTAGGATGACATCCAAGGTTTGGGTATCTAAGAGCATAAAATTTGCTAGGAACTCTATCCCATTCATAAGCAACTTAACTCCCAAACACCCAAGGCTAGACCGAAGTTTAGATCCTAGGGCTTGGACTAAAAGCACACATTTAAGATTCTTGACCGCAAAACCATTCTTCAATGCAAAACTCCGAGAAATAAACGAATGCGAAGCTCTCGAATCAAATAAAACTGTAGCAGGTACTGAGTTAACCAAGAACTTACCCAGCACGATATCTGATGCTTCCTGGGCTTCATCTGCGGTGATGTGATTGATCCTCCCACGCACTGCTGTCTGAGGGGTTGCTCCCGACTGCACTGGTACGCGATTTCCTCCTGTCACTAGTGCTTTGGCTGGAGTTGTGCCCAAATTGAATCGAACTGGAGTGATCCCTCCCTTCTTTGGACACTTGTTGGCGAAATGCCCTGGCACATTGCAGGAGTAGCATCTCACTACACCATGTCCTAGATTTAGCGACATGCAATTTGTCAAGAAACTTGACTTTCATAGTCAAATGGTATGTCGGTAAAAGTCTGTGGCGTAGGCGTCCGCTAATGCCCCCAAACAAAGGACATTTAAATGCATCGGTAATGCTATAGACATATAGCAACACGCCGCGTGTCGATAATTTCATATCTATAGTCAAATAAATGTCACGATACTAGACCCGCCTAAAAGTCTTAAATAATTTGACATATCGTGCGGGAGACTCGAGAAAAAATTTCCCTAACCCTAAAAGCCCACATCTTCTTAGGGAGTTAGTTTTCCCAAATTTTTCCCCTAGCCTCCACCTCCCGACTCCACTCCGGCGCCGCCCTGCTCCTTCCGGTGCTCGGGCTCCCTCCCCGACTCCGTGGCCAGCCGCCTCCTCCGCTCCTGCCCCGCCTCCCGAGGGCTCCCGACCTGCTTGTCCTCGGCTCGACGTCGCGCCTCCAATCGTCCTCCCGTGCGGCGGCGCCCGGCCCTCCGACCGCCGGATTCGTCTCCGCCTTCTCGGCCTTCTCCTCGAAGCGCCACCCGTCCTCGCCCGCCGCCTCCGCTTCTCGGCCTCCTTGCCGAAGCTCAGCCTAGCCTTCGCCGCCGACCATGGCCTCTTCCACGCCAGATCCAGCCTGGCCGATGGTGTCCGTCGACAGCCTCCGCGCCTACCTCCAGATCGTGGGACGTCGCGCCCATACTCGGCTGGACCGGGACATAGCCGACCACGCCTTGAGCTCTTCAAGGATCGCTCCTCCGCGACATGCCTCAGAATCGCAGCTGCCGAGGCGCCGGCTACCACCAAGGCTCGTCCGAGCCATCCACGAGGCACAGCAGAGCTCCAGACGCCGCAGTTTGTAATGCTCGCCATATGTTTGTTGAAATTCTCTCGCAGAGATAGATGGGCATAGCCGTAGGCGTGTGTTTCTCCAAGCAATTAAGATTTAGGGCTAGCTGTGCAATTGCATATTCTCAAATGGAGATTCAAAGTGTCATTCAAGATTTGAATTTGATTGCTTGGAAATTGGGGATTTTGTTCATCAATTCTAATCAGCTAGTACTTTCGGTTTCAAGAAACTCAACAGATGATTCTTTGTCTTGAAATAATTGTTCTTTGGATGATGTGTCGCTTTCCATTATATTGAATTGCGGACCAAAGTGAACAAGTCCATCTAGTGTCAAAGCAATCGCACCCATACCCCTTCATTCCTCGGCATCGACCGTGCTAACTTGAACATATGATGATAACTAAGAAATCTATATTTTGTTGGCTCTTAGCAAAAATTTTTTTGGGTGTCAAACTAGATTATTGTCTCTTTTGAGTTACCTTCATCAGATGCGAACTTAACTTTGCCAAGTTATGATGGATTAAGATAACTTTAGCCATGTTGAGTCCTAACTACACCACATTAGTCATGCTTCATAGGCTAAGACCTAAACTAAATGTTCACCAATTGTGATACACGGCAATCAGGTTTGTACAAGAACTTGTTTTAGTGTATTGCTACCTTTATCAATTAGCACCGATTCATCTTACATTTATCGCATGGCCAGAAATCTCATCGCTAGTAATCTTCCTCGTAAAGAGATAGGAAAATACATCAAAATACTTGGCAAATCTTTGAAACTCACCACCTCTTAACAAAGAATTCAATAGCAATCATATGCCTCGATTTTGCGACCTCCTGCACTCAATAAATCTGCCTGTATCGATGAGTGAAACACCAAATATTATGCCCCAAAAAAAAACTGTGTTGGAGAATTGGGATGATTTGCTTCCCGCTAACTACTTCCCGATAAGTATTTTTTTTTTGCAAGAGCAATTCATGTTTGTTGTTTGCTACTCCGAATGGTTTATTTGCGAGTTCGTTGGACACTTATTCAAACCTGGCAAATATTGCTGTAAAGTTTCAGTTTATTAGTCTAAGGTCGCATGTCTCTTGCAAGAACCAATGGCGGGCTAGTGATTGTAGAGGAACAGGGTTGGGGAAATGTATCAACAGTACAGGGTACCTCAAGGCCCACCCATTACCATGTCTTGCTTGATGAGATTGGCTTCTCACCAGATGACCTCCAGAAGCTAGTTCTTTCGCTTTCATATGTGTAAGTACATGGATATGTCTAATTTTCTACTCGAATATGCTACAGTTGGGAAGATAATATTAGTTTTGTGCTTGTGCAGTATCAAAGGAGCACCACCGCAATATCTCGCTCGGTATGTTGATATCTTATATCACAATTTGCTTCCTTCTATATTCGGAAATATTACTCACCGCTTGATAAATGCTTTTTTTTTTCTCCGAGGGCACCTATCTCATTACGCCACCTTGCAAACAAGCAGATGGGCCAGCTTTATTAAATTCGATGAGTTTGTCAAACTTCATCTCGAAGTGGTGTCTCTTCGCATCGGCAGAACAGTTCCAGAACTGCCACGGTGGCCATCCGCACCGCCCACCATCCTCCGCGCCATGGCGGCCCTTGCTAATCCTACGAGCTAAGTACCCACTCCTTCCTTCTTTCATGAATGATTTGAATGCTACTAGTCTAGATTGAATAGACAATGGATGTAGATTTTATTATGCCGCCCTATGTTCCCATTTTATTTGTGAGTAGAAAGGTATTTACCAAATGGATCTTGTATGCTTTCATTCCTAGATCTTGGATATTGTGACTCACGAAGCATGCCCATTACTTGTTAGTGATCCTATTACATATCCATTAATTTGTATTTTCTACCGAGGTGATGCTAGAGGACTCTTATCTTTGATTAGTTCCAAGTATGAATTTGTATGCATCGTCATGGCGATTTACAAAGGCAAACATCCAATTAATGGAAACTAGCTTAACTATTACATGCACATATGTATGGATCTTGTTCTCAAGCATCGCTATTTGAATATGCATCGCTTAGATTCTTGTTTTACTATAGATTCATTTGGATCGATGATTAGATTACAAGCATCCTGAATAATTTTTTCCCGTTTGTTCGCCATCGGGCCCAAATATATGCTTTGCATCCTAATTTCTCCTTTCATTTAACGATCTTTGATCTCTCTGTAGGATAGTAAATAGGCTTTTGGGTGCATTGTTTTACTTTTGGTAATAGGAATATGTAGTTTATCTGCAATAAGAATCATAGAACAATAATCAAAGTATATCAAAGTACTCCAATAGGTTCATGGCACCAAAACTCAGAATTTAGCATCTTGTTTGTCTGAGTTACATGTAGACACTTTTGCATTGATAATTATACAGCCGCTCAAATAATGGTTTCGTGTATTTATCCTTTTGTATGTTCTTAAACAGGTATAGGATATGCACTGGCCAAGGAGTTTCTGAAGGCTGGTGATAATGTTGTAATCCGCTCAAGATCAGGTATAGAAAGACCAGGTTACTTGTTTTTGTATCATAAATAAAATGGGTATTTATTCGAGACTAACATGCATGACAAACTGATTTGCATGGCACATTTCATTTAATTGCTTTTCTTTTCCTCTTCTTATTTTGATGACCTATTGACCTATCATTAATTTATGTGTAATCCACCTATTGCCATTTAACACTTCCTACGATATTCTAATTTTATCCCACAGAAGGTACTCAATGTAGGTGCCATCTCTTATAGATCATGTATGTACTCAATGTAGGTGCCTATTGATGGAGACCTCGATGAGGCTCTTATGTAATTTTCATTCTCAGATTTGGAAGGCTTCACCAAGTGCATCTTTATTCAGCTTGTTCTTTCAAGTACCAATAACCGATTGGTGGCCCTTTTCTCCTATTTAATAGGAAGTCATCACCACTAACACTCTTGGATTGATGATATCTTTGTCGTGAGTTACCTTCCTTGAATATTAGCCTTCGATGTCCCTTATGATGATTATGAAGAATCATTTTCATAATATTTGGAGAAATTTCACAAGATTTTTCTCGATCAAGAGATGTTGTTCATGCAAATTGTTGTCAACCTATATCATTATTTTAGTCAATGATTATTTAAAAGCGGCATGTGTACAACTAAGTGAGATTTCCTCGTGCTTGGCAATGCGAAATTTCAATTTATAGTCATCTATTATTTTATTATGTTAATCTGTGGTTGAGTGGTTCAAAGACCCTTAGTTCTCAGATTGCTTAGTTGCCATGGGGCATTAGTTTACATTGCATTCTCTAGTATTATGAGAGTAATGAATTTGTTAGATTCATAAGCCAATGGAAGATAAACATTTTTAGGTGGTGTCCCATTTTTACGAATTGAATTCATTGCCGATCCCAATTTACTCGATGCTTAATCTGATTTACTGCAGCTTGTATTCAATCTTTGTATTCCGTAAGCTTTGGCCCAGATGTGATACCACCAATTGTAACATCCGACGTGCATGATCCCGATAATGCTCATGAAGAGGTCTGTTCTTCCACACTAAGCGGCAGAGATTTTAGTTTTCGCTTCACCGTAAATGTTGGTTAACACTTGATTGAAACAGCAGGAATGGCTCTGGAGGCAGCAGACATCTGCGGATAATGGGAGGTGCTCACAAGCGGACATGATTCCTCCCATGGATCATGAGAAAGGCATTCTAGGTCCGGGACCTGCAGATATGAGGCTTTAGTTTGCAGGAAATTCAGATATGAGGCTAAACTTGTTTGGATTTTACTTGTGTATGAATGGTTGTATGAATCTTAATATAATCGAATGGAATGAATTCTATTTGATATTCTTGAGTGATAATGTGTGGATGTTTAATTAGTTATGTGTTATGATTGTTGATCTCGATTGAACATGTATGTATATATACACTTGTATACATTCGTGTTCCAATATATATATATATATATATATATATATATATCGTTGAAGATGAGTTTATTAGGTTTGTTGATTTCAAAAACTAGTTAAAATGGAAAATTAATTTTAGCGCCACCACATCTCACAAGAAAAGCTTTGTGCATGCGGTAAAGGTGTCTGCATCGGAAAGATTTGTCTGTCGGTAAAAGTAGTAAATCAAAGGCAAACGGTCTCGGTAAAGAGTTGTCTGTCGCTAAAAGTCTTTACCGCGGGACTTACACTGCACCTTTTTTACGTCGGTAAAAGATTTACAAGCGACACATGCCGCCGCTATAGGTGGCTTTTAGCGCATGACAAGTTGTCGGTATATTTAGGCATGGTCCAACATTATAATCCTTGATTAGCTCCAACCATCTCCTTTGCCTCATATTGAGATCTGACTGGGTGAAAATGTACTTTAGACTCTTATGGTCCGTATATATCTCACATCATTTCCAATGAGGTAATGACGCCATATCTTCAAAGCATGCACTACAGCAGCTAATTCCAGGTCGTGCGTCTGATAATTCCCTTCGTGCGGCCTCAACTACCTTGACGCGTAAGCTACCACTTTTCCATTCTGCATTAACACACAACCGAGACCTTGTCTTGAGGCATCACAGTAAATGTTGAAACTACTCTGCACATCTGGCAATACTAACACTAGCGTGGAGGTTAACCTCTTCTTTAGCTCTAGAAAACTCCTCTCGCACTCTGGCGTCCATGCAAACTTTTTCTCTTTCTTCAACAACTGCATAAGAGGTCTCGCAATCGTTGAAAATCCTTCTATAAACTGACGGTAATATCCCGCCATTCTTAAGAAACTGCGGATCTGAGTAACTGTCTTCGGCTGCTCCCAATGCAACATAGCCTCCACCTTGCTCGGGTCCACAGCTATCCCTTTGGCTGTCATCACATGACCTAGGAATTCCACCTTTTCCTTCCAAAAGTCGCATTTGCTGAATTTAGCATATAGTTGCTACTCTCTCAATCTTTCCAAGACCAATCTTAAGTGCTCTACGTGCTCTTCTTCTGTCTTGGAGTACACAAGGATATCGTCTATAAAGACAACCACAAATTTATCCAAATATTCCATAAACACCTTATTCATCATATTCATGAAATAGGCAGGGGCATTTGTTAATCCAAAGGACATGACTGTAAACTCATAATGTCCATAGCGAGTAGAGAATGCGCCTTCTTGAATATCTTCCGTCAATCCTCACCGATGGTATCCTGATTGGAGATCTATCTTGGAGAAAACTCCTACTCCTTTCAACTGATCGAACAAATCATCAATCTTGGGCAAGAGATACTTATTCTTGATCGTTACTTCTTTAAGTGCACGATAATCGATGCACATTCGTAAACTTTCATCTTTCTTCCCGATTTAACAAAGCAGTGCTCCCCACGGGAAGAACTTGGTCGAATGAAATCTTTCTCGAGTAATTCCTCAATCGCTTCTTCATCTCTACTAGCTCGCTTGGCATCCGATATGGCCTCTTTGCTATTGGTGCTGTTCTGTACTAACTCAATGACAAACTCAATATCCCGATCTAGCGGCATGCCCGCAAATCCTCGTGAATACTTCGAAAATCTCGACCTTGGTACATCTTCTAGATTAGTAACCTTTATGCTATTGACCATGAACTCCACCATCACGAATGCGCAGCTTGCACACACTTGCACTTTCTTGCCACTAGGGCTTTCTAGGGATACCATCCTTTGGCCACAATCCAAAATAGCTTTATGCTTGGACAGCCAATCCATCCCTAGGATGACATCCAAGGTTTAGGTATCTAAGAGCATAAGATTTGCTAAGAACTCTATCCCATTCATAAGCAACTTAACTCCCAAACACCCAAGGCTAGACCGAAGTTTAGATCCTAGGGCTTGGACTAAAAGCACACATTTAAGATTCTTGACTGCAAAACCATTCTTCAATGCAAAACTCCGAGAAATAAACGAATGCGAAGCTCTAATCAAATAAAATCAGAAAGTGTAATCGAAGTTAACCAAGAACTTACCCAGCACGATATCTGATGCTTCCTGGGCTTCATCTGCGATGATGTGATTGATCCTCCCATGCACTGCTGTCTGAGGGGTTGCTCCCGACTGCACTGGTACGCGATTTCCTCCTGTCACTAGTGCTTTGGCTGGAGTTGTGCCCAAATTGAATCGAACTGGAGTGATCCCTCCCTTCTTTGGACACTTGTTGGCGAAATGCCCTGGCACATTGCAGGAGTAGCATCTCTTGATTGCAGACTGTTGGCTTCCTGCTGGTGTGTTGCCCCCTGTCGCTGGTGTCTGGAAACTCTGACTAGCAGGGCGAGGTGATGAAGTTGAAGTACTGCCTGGTAACTGTGGCTAGATTGTGGCAAACTGTTGGGGAGTCATCCTCAATCTGAACTGATTAGGCCTTCCTGCTTGACTAGCCATCCCGCGCTTGCGATCTTCACTCAACTCCTTGCGCTTGTCCTCCACGATCAATGCCTTCTTAACCAACTCCTGGAAGTCTGGAAAATTATGGGTAATCATCCCACTTGCAGCCCAGGTTCAATCCTTTCAGGAAACGAGACTGTCTAGCTTTGTCCGTAGCAACATCTTCTGGAGCATAACGGGCTAATTGCATGAACTTGTTCAGATAGTCCGCCACTAATAAGCCTTTTTTCTTCAATGCCCAGAATTCTTCCTTCTTGAGGTCCATCATCCCTTCCGGTACATGCAACTGGCGAAAGACAGCTGAAAATTCCTCCCAAGTGATTTCCTACGGGTCTTCATGTGCGGTGCAGTAGTTCTCCCACCATTCTGCAGTGGTGCCTTGTAGCTGATGTGAAGCATACAACACCTTCGTTGCCCTCACATTGCGTGATATGCAACTTCTTCTCGATGGTCCTTAACCAATCATCAGCCTCCAAGGGATTGACATTGCCAGAGAATGCTGGTGGACGGGTTCTCGTGAAATCCGACAACTTTGAGTAAGGACGCGGCCCATTGCTGTGATGCAGAGCATTATTGTTGTTGGCTGTGGTCTGACTTTCCATACCCTGCATTTGCTGCATCATGGTCTACATTGTACGGAATATGCCCTTAGGTCAATAATTGGATGATTGTATAAACGTCTTTGTTCATGTACTTATGATAACTTTGCTTATCGGTTCCAAGAATTAATATCATGATTTTGTTCACTGAGTGCGACTTGGTTGTGAAACACATCGTTATAGTGGCATTATTCTAAACGGGTCCCTGGTCCATATCACTACGAGGAGCGGTAGTGATTTGACCAGCACATTGATTGGTTGATGGCAATGTTTCGTATACTATTGATATGGAGATATCGAACCAATAATGTAGACACATGTTGGAGAACATGGGTAGTCGGACAGACCTACTCCGAGACGTTGTGAGATTGTTATCTTATAAAGTGCCATCAACGTATAGTCTCGAGTGGTACGCCTATATTGTCCTTAGACCTGAGATCATCATGGATATCCAGCATGTGGACTCGTATGCTTTGGTGTCATCAAACGCTACTCCATAATAGGGTAGTTATAAAGGTGACTACTGGGTATGCCACGAAACATAGCTAGGGGTGTGATTGATCAAGAAGGGATTTGCCCCTCCTAGATAACGGGAGAGATACCTCTAGGCCCCTCGGTGTGGATGGATAGGAAAAGCGCATAGCTGTGCTGATGTGACTAAGGAGTTAGTCATGGTATTATATCCATCACATGAAGAGTGAAGTGGTCGAGCTACTAACAAGGGTGGCGCGTATCTCGCCTTGAGCTTGACTGGTATCATGTGGCAAAGGGATCGGTATATGCGATGTATCAATGGTTTAGCCGAATAAAGTATTATGTGCATTCGGGGGGTCAATACGTATTGCTAGGTGCCGTTGTTGATCTGTGGATTGGAAAGGAGTTTCCAAATCCACGGCCGACCTGCACTGAACCTAACGGGTTATACACTTAACGGGTTGGAACTGTTTAATGGGTTTTGTGCGTAGATATGATCCGCGTAGGATTATCTGTGATGCTTTTCCTTACTTTGCTATTCTTTCACATCATATGTGGTTAATATGGTAACCTAATTGAATAGTTTCCCTCGAAAAATTAAAAGTTAGATGCCCTTCCAATAGATGTGCCTATTGTCTTGTACGTTGACGGATAAGCTTCTGACAAGTCAGGGGTGTCGTCCTCTTCCTTGTTCAATAGGGTGAGTGTAGCCTAACCCGTGCACTCACATGCATAGTATTGGTTTACTTATCGGAGTCATCCAAATAGGATTTGGGACTTCGGGGCGTCGGGTTGGGAGCCGGGCATATGATGCCACCCCAACAAGCAAGAGTCGCATATGATGTGATTGGCAAGGTGTTGCCTACCTATGTCACTAGGTTCAAGCGGTGCAGACAAGTCTCACCCAAACTTTAATGAATATGGATCTTGTCCTATCGAGATCACCAGAGGGAAAGTGATCTTAGTAGGAGCATCTTTTATTAAATTTGTTTAATAGAAGATTAACATGAACATAGTGCTGAAACTTTTATTATTTCTGTTGTAGATGACACCTAATGCTGTTAACACAAATGGTTTTAACTTGCGGTCGGTTCTGGAGAGAGAGAAACTCTCCGGGACGAATTTTATGGATTGGTATCGTAACTTGAGAATTGTTCTCAAGCAAGAGAAAAAGGAATATGTTCTAGAGGAGCCCTATCATGAAGAATTGCCTAATAATGCCTCTGCTGCTGATAGGCGTGCTTATGAGAAGCACACTAACAACTCACTTGATGTTAGCTGTCTCATGCTTGCTATGATGAACTTTGAGCTTCAGAAGCAATATGAGTCATCTGATGCCTACGATATGATCGAGGGCCTCAAGAGCATATTTGAGAACCAAGCTAGGGACGAAAGATATTCAATATCCAAAGCCCTATTTGTGTGCAAGCTGGCAGAAGGTGGAGCCATTAGTCCTCATGTGATCAAGATGATTAGTTACATTGAGAGCCTAGAAAAGCTCGGTTTTGAACTAAACCAAGAGTTGGCCACAGATGTGATTCTCCAGTCACTCCCTCCGAGCTTTGAGCCGTTCATCTTGAACTATCATATGAACAGCCTAGAGAAGTCCCTGGCCGAGCTGCATGGGATGCTCAAAATTGCAGAAGAAAGCATTACAAAGGGCACTAATCATGTAATGATGGTTCAGAAGGATAAGAAGAGGAAGCACAAGGCTAAAAGCAATTGTGGGGATAAGATCCAAGAACCAAAGCTGAAGCCTAAGGCTGGCCCGGGTGCTTCTGACAAATGCCATTACTGCAAGGGTAAAGGGCATTGGAAGAGGAACTGCAAAAGGTACCTAGAAGACAAGAAGAATGGAAATGTTCTAGCTTCTAAAGATATTAATGTTATAGAAGTTAATCTTGCAACTCGTCCTGCTGAATCATGGGTATTTGATACCGGTTCGATGATTCATACTTACAAATCGTTGCAGGGGCTAAGGAGGATTAGAGATTGCAAGAGTGGTGAGTTGGAGATTCGCGTCGGCAATGGAGCAAAGGTTGCTGCGAAGGCCGTCGGCGTTTATCCCTTGTCATTATCTTCTGGTCTAGTCATGGAATTGAGTAATTGTTATTAGATTCCTGCCTTGAGTAAAAACCTTATCTCCCCTTCAGTTTTGGAGGAAGAAGGTTATGACTTTGTAATAAAGAACAAATGTTGTTCTATTTATTTCAACGGCTTGCTCTATGGTAACTGTCCATTGGTGAATGGGTTGTATGTGCTAGATCTTGGTGATACTTCTATTAATAACGTTAGTACTAAGAAACTCAAAACAAAATGTGATTTGGATTCCGCTTATTTATGGCATTGTCGCTTGGGCCATACAAACATGAGGCGTATGGAGAAGCTCCATAAAGATGGTCTTCTTGATTCAATTGACTTAGAATCTTTTGAACCATGCGAATCTTGTTTACTTGGCAAGATGACTAAGGCACCTTTCACTGGTTCGAGTGAGAGGATGAATAAGTTATTGGCCCTCGTGCATACTGATGTATGTGGACCAATGAGCTCTACGGCCAAAGGCGGTTATCAGTACTTCATTACTTTCACCAATGACTTTAGTAGATATGGCTATGTCTATCTAATGAGGCACAAGTCTGAATCTTTTGAAAAGTTCAAAGAGTTTCAGAATGAGGTACAAAATCATATTGGCAAGAAAATTAAATTTCTACGATCTGATTGTGGAGGTGAATATTTCAGTCAGGAGTTTAGTGATCATCTAAAGAGTTGTGGAATTGTTCCACAGCTAACTCCGCCCGGAACGCCTCAATGGAATGGGGTATCTGAACGAAAGAACTGGACTTTGTTGGACATGGTACGGTCTATGATGAGTCAAGTTGATCTTCCATTGTCATTTTGGGGACATGCTCTAGAAACAGCTGCGTTCACATTGAACAGAGTTCCATCTAAATCCGTAGAGAAGACGCCATATGAGATATGGACTGGGAAGCGTCCCATATTGTCTTTTCTAAAGATTTAGGGCTGTGAGGCTTATGTAAAACGTTTGACGTCTGATAAGCTCCACGCCAAATCGGATAAATGCTTCTTTGTGGGGTACCCGAGGGAAATTGAAGGGTATTATTTTTATAACCGGGCTGAAGGCAAAGTGTTTGTTGCCCGGACTGGTGTCTTTTTAGAAAAGGAGTTTTCCAAAAGAGCTAGTGGGGGCAAGGTGCAACTCGAAGAGGTTCGGGAAGCATCTGAAAATGTTTTAGCTTCAGCTAGTCCTCAACAGGATGAGCAAGATGTTGCAGAACCTGTTGATGAGGTGCCAGCCCCACGAAGGTCCAGACGGGCTAGCCGTGCTCCTGAGAGGTTTATGTTCCTCACGACGGAGCAACGCGATGTGTTATTTTTGGAAAATGATGAGCCCAAGGACTATGCGGAAGCAAGGTGGGACCAAACTCTGAGAAATGACTGGAGGCCATAAGATCCGAGATGAAGTCCATGAGTGATAATCAAGTTTGGAACTTGATTGATCTACCTGATGGTGTAAAAGCTATCGAGTGCAAATGGGTATTCAAGAAAAAGATAGACATAGATGGAAATGTTCACATCGATAAGGCAAGACTAGTGGCTAAAGGATTTAAGCAGATTCATGGTATTGACTATGATGAAACTTATTCCCCTATCGCCATGTTTAAGTCTATCCGGATCATGCTAGCAATTGTCGCTTTTCATGATTATGAAATTTGGCAAATGGATGTGAAAACGGCTTTCCTGAATGGAAACCTGACTGAGGATGTATATATGATACAACCTGAAGGTTTTGTCGATCCTAGTAATGCTGGCAAGGTGTGCAAACTTCAAAAGTCCATTTATGGACTGAAGCAAGCATCATGGAGTTGGAATCTTCGTTTTGATGAAGTGGTCAAAGAGTTTGGCTTCATCAAGAATGAGGATGAACCTTGTATTTGCAAGAAGGTTAGTGGGAGCACAATTGGATTTCTGGTCTTGTATGTGGATGACATACTGTTGATCGGGAATGACATTCCGATGCTGGAAGCTATTCAATCTTATTTGAGAAAATATTTCTCAATAAAAGATCTGGGAGAAGCAGCTTACATTTTGGGCATTAAGATCTATAGAGATAGATTGCGGAGGCTAATTGGATTAAGCCAAAGCACGTACATTGACAAGGTTTTGAATCGGTTCAAAATGAAGAATTTCAAGAAGGGTTTTCTTCCAATGTCACATGGTGTTTATCTCAAAGAAGACTCAAGCAAAGGCCGACACCGATGAGCAAGAGAGAATGAGTCGAATTCCATACGCTTCGGCTATTGGATCGATCATGTACGCCATGCTATGTACACGCCTAGATGTGTCTTATACTCTAAGTGTTACGAGCCGATACTAATCAAGCCCCGGTGTGAGTCACTGGATGGCTGTCAAGAGCATCCTTAAGTACTTGCGAAGGACTAAGGAGATGTTCTTGTTTTTTGGAGGCGAGGAAGAGCTCGTTGTAAAGGGTTACTCCGACGCTAGCTTCCAAACCAGAGATGATTCGCGATCGCAATCTGGTTTTGTGTTCTGTCTCAATGGTGGGGCAGTGAGCTGGAAAAGTTCCAAGCAAGAAATAGTAGCTGATTCCACGATGGAGGCCGAGTATATTGCGGCTTCTGAAGCTGCAATGAAGGCGGTTTGGATCAGAAAGTTTGTTTCTGAGTTGGGAGTAGTTCCTAGTGCATCCTGTCCAATGGACCTCTATTGTGACAATAGTGGTGCCATCGCACAAGCAAAGGAGCCTAGGTCTCACCAAAAGTCCAAACACATACTCAGGCGATATCACTTGATTCGAGAGATCGTTGACAGAGGTGATGTGAAGATTTGCAAAGTGCACATGGATCTCAATGTTGTCGATCCGCTAACAAAGCCTCTTCCACAGCCAAAGCATGAGGTGCACACAAGAACCATGGGTATACGATACTTGCGTGATTGATTCTAGTGCAAGTGGGAGATTGTAGGGAATATGCCCTTAGGTCAATCATTGGATGATTGTATAAACGTCTTTGTTCATGTACTTATGATAACTTTGCTTATCGGTTCCAAGAATTAATGTCATGACTTTGTTCACTGAGTGCGACTTGGTTGTGAAACACATCGTTATAGTGGCATTATTCTAAACGGGTCTCTGGTCCATATCACTACGAGGAGTGGTAGTGATTTGACTAGCACATTGATTGGTTGATAGCAATATTTTGTATACCATTGATATGGAAATATCGAACCAATAATGTGGACACATGTTGGAGAACATGGGTAGTCAGACATACCTACTCCGAGACGTTGTGAGATTGTTATCTTATAAAGTGCCATCAGCATATAGTCTCGAGTGGTACACCTATATGGTCCTTAAACCTGAGATCATCATGGATATCTAGCATGTGAACTCGTATGCTTTGGTGTCATCAAACGCTACTCCGTAATAGGGTAGTTATAAAGGTGACTACTGGGTATGCCACGAAACATAGCTAGGGGTGTGATTGATCAAGAAGGGATTTGTCCCTCCTAGATAACAGGAGAGATACCTCTGGGCCCCTCGGTGTGGATGGATAGGAAAAGCGCACGGCCGTGCTGATGTCACTAAGGAGTTAGTCATGGTATTATATCCATCACATGAAGAGTGAAGTGGTCGAGCTACTAACAAGGGTGGCGCGTATCTCGCCTTGAGCTTGACAGGTATCATGTGGCAAAGGGATTGGTATATGTGATGTATCAATGGTTCAGCCGAATAAAGTATTATGTGCATTTGGGGGGTCAATACGTACTGCTAGGTGCCGCTGTTGATCTGTGGATTGGAAAGGAGTTTCGAAATCCACAGCCGACCTGCACTAAACCTAACGGGTCACACACTTAATGGGTGATCCGCGTAGGAGGTAAAGCCCTAGTGGGCTGAAGCCCACTAGCGCGTCTATATAAGGCGAGGCTAAGGGTGGCATGCGGTGAGAGAGGTTGAACCACGCCTAGCCACCGCACACCTCTCCCGCTCCCCAAAAACCCTAGCTGTGCGGCGAGGTGCTAGCACACCCCGCACGATGTTCCTGCTCGGTACGTGTGGATACCGCTAGAGGCGCTGCCGTACGCGGACACACTATTCGGTGCAACCACGACAACCTGCTCGGCGACCACGACAACCTGCTCAGCGACCACAACGACCTGCTCGCCAACCACGCTGTGACCTGCTCGGAGTTGATTGGGGCATGAACGTCTACTTCCTCTACGCGCGTGAATCTACTTCCGCTGCATCTGCGCGTCAAGGGCAACGATCCGTGATCCTCTACTTGCATGTGATCTTGGGTGTTCGCGATAGAAAATTTTGAATTCGTGCTAGTGTAGCCTCCGCGTTCCCCTACATGCATAAGTTGTGTCTGCACTACTAAAAATGCTCCCAAGTTCAGATGTCCATTTGGCGGTGCTGGGCGTGGTGATATTCAAGGAACGCAGAGGCTACGCTAGCCGAAAACAAAATTTTCTACGATTCAACCGGATACATGCGAGTAGTAGATCATGGATAATTACCCTTGGAGCATGTTAGCGGCGGAAGAAGAGTGGGTAAAGCGTCCTCACAGACTCCAAAGTACTGAGAGTAGATGCCGGAGTTGATCGCTCTCCTCGCGATCACGCACACAACGCCAGTAGAGGAAGTAGACGTTTTCGCCAATCGCCGAGGCAGATGCAACGACGCCTACTCTGATCCACACGCCCGGGGTGGAATGTCAGGCGCCGGTGTGCTAGCACCACGCGCGATGGCTAGGGTTTTGGTAGGGAAGGAGTCTCACGCTAGGGTTTCGTGGTGGAAAAAACCTCTATCTGCGCAGCGCCACCCCACGCCCCTTTATATAGAGCGCACGCTAATGGGCCTTCTATGATAGAAGCCCATTAGGAACCTTGTCCCCGCAGATCCATATCCGCGAAACCCACTAATGGATCCTAATCCATTTTGGCATGTTCCAACCCGTTAAGTGTGCGACCCGTTAGGTTCATGCGCGAACGCCATGGCCCCGAAACCTCTTTTCTGCACCATCGACAACAATGGTTCCTAGCAGACATGTTGTCCCCGAATGCACAGAGCGATCGATCGGTGAACCTTGATATACTCATATACGATCCTTTTGCCACGCGATACCAGTCAAGCTCAAGGCAAGATGCGTGCCATCCTTGTGGTAGCTCGACCCATTCACTCGTCAATGTAATGGATATAATTCGTGATTAACACTTTAATCACTTTGGCATGGCCATACACTTTTCCTTATCCATCCACACCGAGGGGCCCAGAGATATCTCTCTCGTTATCAAGGAGGGGCAAATTTCATCTTGATCTCTTATATCTCACGTCATATTTCATGGCATACTCGTAAGCTACCTTTATAACTCCCCTGCTATGAAGAAGCGTTTGATAGCTCCAAAGTATACAATTACACATGCTGGGAATCAATAAGAATCTCAGGTCAAAGGATCGTATAGGTATACCACTCAAGACTACACCCTGATGGCACTTTTAAGATAACAATCTCATCAGTGTCTTGGAGCGGGTCTATCCAACCCCATGTTCTCTAACATGTGCCCACATTATTGATTTGATATCTCCATATCTATGGAATGTGAAACATTACCATCAATCAATACATATGCTGGTCATATCACTATCGTCCCACATAATGATATGTGACCAGGGATCGTTTAGAATAATATCATATAACCAATGTGTTTCACAATTAAGTCATACTCAATGAACAAAGTAGTGACATTTATTCATGAAACTGATAAGTACATGAACATAGACGTATGATACAATCATCTCACATGATCGCCTCTAGGGCATATCACCAACAACTTCCTCGTTGAAATTGCCACCTGGGCGTAGTCCATTTCCTGAAGCTCCGTTATTTCCGCGGGTGTTCACTATCTGCTGATTGCTCTTGGGTTAGGGAAGGTAGAAGTAGCATAGATAAGAAGAAAGAATTTCTGAGACGGGGAATAGGTCAAACCCAAACTTAAACACTTTGTTATTTAATCTTGGTATGGTTGCTTACAAGAGCCTAAGGGCTATGCAACACATACTGCACACTCAACAAACAATAAGAACCAAACTAAGCACACAACCTTAACGTCTAATACCATTGGTAAGACTACCTTATTGACGCGACTCGACACTTGAGTCTCAACTTAATCCTAAGACTCTCACTCCTCCAACCATCCTGGCTGCAGCTGGCCTAGCACATACACCGGTGGGTGAGCTGGGGCTGGCATGAACTGGTTCCGATGTCCCGCGACTTGATGATCCATGTTCTCCTGCACCTCCTGCTCCTCTGGCTCGAACTCAACCTCCTCTGGGTCTTCGTCTTCTTCCTCTTCTGCATTTAGCGATGCTGGTGCGGCGTGGCCTCCCCCTTGTAATGCCTCCTCAAGCTCCATAATCCTTTCGGAGAAAGCAACTCAGGTCTTGTGCAATTCTTCTTCAGTAACTCGAAGAGCCTCATACGCCATCTTTAATTCTTCAGCTGTGTCCTGGCGTGATCCTCCTGGGCTGTGGCTAATCGTGATAAGTGCACAACAGTGGCATCTTCCTCCTGAGCAACCCGTAGATGCCATGCAGCTCGTCCTGTGGGGTGAAGTCGAAACACGGTGTCGTCTAGCTCACGGTAGTAGTCGTGACAAATCCTCCTTAAGGCGAGTCGTGACGCCTCCTGAATACCAATCTCCCAAGTAGTCCTCTTTACTGTGATGTTGATGGGTTGACTTGCTTTTTCATTATCTCTAGCATAGATTAATAGCTTGCACACCAATCCTCTTGTGACCCCGTTGACGATCCAATTCTTGCCTCGATACATAGGTCCGGTGAAGCCTCCCAATACTTGAAGCACTCTCCGCAACTCTGCTGCGTAACCACCCTCACGCTCTCCGTATGTTTGCTGCCTCCTCATCTATTTCAAAAGAGAAATAGATAAGTCCACAACTCCCGAACGACCACGAGAAACCAAATTTCAGCAAAGGCAAGAAGCGGAGAATGAGATGAGTCAAGAGTGTTATTTTAGTCAAGTTTAAGTTTTTCTTTTAGAAAATAGTTTGGACACTTCTAGGACACCTCCTTGCTAACTAGGGACAAGACCTACAGTCAGTATGCTCTGATACCACCTTTGTAAGGATCCGAATTCACTAATTCGAATCCACTGTGTTTACCGTACTAGTCCTAGGATCAACGCTAGTACACACAACTTAACATCGGTAAGCATCACTTCATACACAACGATAAGAATAGTAAGACTTCATTTATTAATATAACTAGTGTATGATCTTATGATCACTTACATTATTTAGCCACACAGGGTCAGACTGAAAATAAGCTAAGACAAATGCAACGGAAAAAATAGTAAAAGACGTAGATGTCCCATCAGCACACCACAGGCGACTGACAAGGCTTGGCCTAGTGACTCGTATCCACCTGGAAGTCCTCCTCCAACAAAGGCGATGATTCCTCCACTGTTGATTTGTTGTTGATGGCAAGGGTGAGTACAAAAGCACTCAACAAGTTGTGCACAGAATGCATTTCTACCATAGCTATATGCACGCTTATTCCAAGGGAAGGTTATGTGGTTTATTTGCAGTAAAACAGATTTACGAATACATACACTACATAGATTGAAAAGACAGTAAAACAAATAACAGTAGTAAATAGATTCAGTGTTTCTCAAGTAAACCAGGTTTCAACTCCTAAGTCAAGTTTTATCACCCGCATGGCAACCTGCCATAATTTTCACTTATCCAATTTATTAACTAACCCTTGACTGTAATTCCCGTGCTATGCTCAGTACCGTGAGCACGGCTATCCGAATAGATTCACACTCTGCAGAGGTTATGCACTTTATCCACACGATACAACCATACACCATACAGGCGAATGATCATAACAAAGCCTTTACAATGCCCCGCCTTAACCCAGTACTACCCACTAAGGTTTCAACACTGATGGGTTACACCACCACAACAGGGCCCCCCTCTTGCGCCATGTGAGTTCATCCGTACACCTGGTCTCACACCACCAAAGCAGTACTAAAGCTAAGGCATTGCAAATTAATCAGCTAGGCTGCCCCATAACAGACATGTTGTTGCATGATTGAATCAGGTCAAAGGCTCGCAAGGTTAAGTCCTTAGGGTGATCAAAGCAAGACTTGCACATACCCTTGCCCAACGGGCCCACCCTGGCACACCTGCTCTTGCCACTTGCTTCAATCTAAGTGATTACCAACCCAGTTGATTACCAAGCACCACGTGCTATCTATGAATCAATATCGTTGCGTGACCTCCTCGCCACAACAACTTAATATCATCGTGCGACCTCACGCGACACACAAGTTCATATCTTTGTTCCATATTCCATTAGTCAAGATTAATAATCAATTATTCGAGTACATGTGATGACGTGGCATGGCTAAGCAAGCTAATCCGATCCCATGTTGATTTAGTATTAATCAACTATATTAAATCAATCTAGGGTGACAAAATGAATCATGGTATACAATTGACAAGGTAGGGTATAATTCAAAGGGTATAATACCTAAATCCCAACTTAGATTGAAATCATTTGTACTCTTGAAATAATATGCAATATGGGTAAACAAAATAGCCACTTTATAAATATGGGTTCAACATGATCAAAGCACAACTTGCCTTGGTTAAGCTCCTGGTCTTGATCTAGAAACTGGTCCTCAGTTGCCAAATCTTCCTCCAAAGCGTTGCACAGTTCAACGTCTACGTGAATCGAGAAAGAATAACAAATAAATACCCAAAATAGAGAGCAAATGAACTCCAAAAATCCAACAAAATTCACCATTAGATAGACCTCAATTTTACAAATTTTAAAATTTGAATCACCCCTATCGGAGTTCATATGAGAGAGAACGAGCTCCTGGAATATTCAAAAATATTAAAATCAGAAAATTGGAAAATCGAATAATATCCGAATTATTTTTATAAAAGAAAATCGCTTTATTGCATCACGCTGATGTCAGCTTCAAACCCGAACCAATTGGACGCTGACACATAGCCCACGGCACTGTTCTGTGGACACGGTGCACCGTGAGGACAGTTCACCGTAGACCAAGGGTACTATGCCATGCACCGGCTAATGCCAGCACGACGTCACATGCCACGTGTCACCCTCCAGTTGGTCCGACCTGAAACGCAATCTAGTCTGCATGCCATAGATCCAACGACCCACAATCGGTCTACTAGGCGGCTTAATCCGAGACGCTCATCTACGATCGGATGGTGCACTTTTAACCGAGCGGCTTACTATTCAATCAACGAGTGGCATGATCCGCAGCGCCCAATCACGATCCGGCGGGTGGAAGCTTCTGGTCTCCCCGATGGTGGTGTGGCGATGGGACTATACCGGAGCGGAGGAAGATGATCTCGGTGGCGGTGATCCAACGGTGCAACGACGGCGAGGCTCCCTCCTATCGACGCGGCGTGACCCGGTGAGTCCGGATCTGGAACTCACGGGGTGCTTTCACGGCTTGACGACGGCAGGAAACGCCAAAAAACCGCGGCGGCTCCAAACTTCTACTCCGGAGAGGTCTTGCGCACGTGCTAGGGCTTCACGGACGACGGTGTTTCAGTGAAAACATGCGGCGCGATCTGGCAATTCTCGGGTGCCCCGCCCCCCTACTTATAGCCTCGGCGTCCACGTGAAATTTGCAACCCTAACCCCACACGGCGGCGGCAACGTATCGGGCCTAGACTCCGATGGCGACTAGAGAAGAACTCGGCTCGGCCGACTGATCGGCGATCAACGGCTGCGACGACTCCTAGTGCCACACGATCCTAGCCGAACACGCGGCGATTTCCAACGGTCACAATTTGGTGAAACCGATCGGTCACGACTCATCCTGACCGTTCATTGAATCAATGGCTAAGACTTGATAATGGCGTTCACTGTAGCATCCAATCCCGACCGTTCAATCTTACATCCAACGGTCGCGTGGCGCTAGGGTTTCGCAAAACTACGACAGATTCGATCCACAATGGCGATCCAACGGTCACGGAGCAATCTTCCAGAGTCGGGCGACAAGTCGCATACAAGATTTCGAATCGGGTGTGCAAAGGTCGGGCTTCACCCAAGACTATTCACGAGGGATTTTACAGATTTTTCTAATTAAAATAATTAGGGAAATTAATTTGATTTAATTGAGGCAACTAAAATATGAGGAAAATCCAAGAAAAATCTCAAAAATACTTTGAGACATTCTGGACCTAAATAAAATATTTTTGAAAAACTTTATTTTAAACTTGTCTACATATAATTAGTTTTCAACAAAAGGATAATATACTTAATTTAAAATAATTCGAATAAACTCCAGAAAAATTCAATAAATCCATAAAATTCACAAAACTCACAAATTGCAATGAAATTCTATTAACTAATAAAGAAAGGAAAATTTTGGGATGTTACAAAATGTTTCTCGAATTTTGAACTCATTTTATATTTTCTATAAAGCCATTCATATTTCTGATATTATTTTAATTCGCAAATGAATTTAAATTTCTTCTTTTCACATAACTATTGCCATTTGAAGATCCCAAACTCCATGATTTTCATGCACCATTCTTCCCCCAACTACGTGCAACCAAACCCCAACCTTCATCGATCAATGGAACTAAAACCTAAATTCGAGCTAGATCCATACCTTAAATACGAGTTACATTATAATCCAAGCAAATTTTAAGCTTACACAACAAGTTTTTGTATCCTACTTGAAAAGATCAAGCTAGATCTATACATTCTTAATCTTCCATCAATCATAGGAAAAGATCAAATTTTCTTCATAATTCAAGCAAAGAAGAGGCTCCATTTAACACCAAATGTAGTGAGAAATGATGTTACTAACCTTAGTTACCTTGGTTATGAGTAAAATGACCAAAATTTTGAAATTTGGGCAGACCTCCTCCCTTGAAGCTCTTGGTCAAGCTCCACTATTATTGTCGCGCACTGAAATGTTCTTGGTCTGGCCGAGAGCGGGAGGAGGAAGAAGTTTAAATGGGTACGCAATACCGGTTAGAGGCACCAACTGGTACTGATGGTCTCACATCAGTACCGGTTCATGTCACGAACCGGTTCTAGTGAGCCCCCGCTAAATAGTACCGGTTCGTGACACGAACTGGTACAGATGTTAGACCATCAGTACCGGTTGGTGCCTTGAATCTGTACTGATCTCCCCCCGCAGCCCTGTAGCCGTTGAACCAAGACTGTTGTAACTATCAGTCCCGATTTGTGCCCAACCGGTACTGATGGGCCGGTATCAAAGGCCGGTTCTATAGTAGTGAGCTTTATATAAGAAAGAGTAACCTAAGTGACTATGCAATTGGGTGGCTAGTCTTAAACATTGTAATTTTATGTTTTAAAAATAGGCAATGGTTTGATAATAAAACCAAGAAAATAATAAGAGAATTAAATGGGGAGACCATTACTCCTGTTCTTATTTCTTTTGAACCATGGATTCATCCTTTTTGGAACAAACTGGAACTATTTTTTTAATTTTTAATAAGACAACAGAAGAATCCCTGTTCTCAAGACACACTCCACTTTTCTGTTAGCACAGGAAACTTAACTTAAATTTGTAGATCTTTTTAGACCAGTTTATTTGTAGACTTTCATTTCTATATTTACACAATATTCTAATTAGATTCAATTGGCCTCCAAATTAATTTGTATATTCTTTACAAAATTTTACACTTTTAAGTATAATCTGGGCCCATCAAATAAGTATGCAAATCTTTTTTCCCTATTAATACAGAATTATTTCTAGTGTAATTGTTAGTGATCAAATCTGGCCAAACATGACCTTTCTCTCTCTAACTTAGCTTGGTGCAAGTATGGTGGCCAGACATGACTCGTTGTCCCAGTATACACTATACTATATACTAACTGTACTTATAATTTATAAAGCTCCAATATAGTAGTATAGGTGATCAGACCACACTTATATTGAAAAAATCCCAGGTAGTTGATTGGAACCATAAATGTGCCTCAATATTTCTACACTAAAATCGGTACAATCTTCAACTTAAACTCTTAATTAGTAACTTGACCTGAATTAATATTCAACTAAGTTTGATCACCAAGTTTCAGTTTTAACCATACACTCGCTGAGTGAGAAAGTGTTAAAAATGACAATAATGTTGGTGCTTATCTATAATAGTTGAACCAGTCAAGAGTCAGACTGTCAGAGATTCCTGATCGCATTGGTAAACATTTGAAACCAGCACAGCACGTACGCATGCAGCTTGGGAAAAGCTAGCATATTTGGGCCCTCACTTTTGTAGCGTAGAAATTTGATTTATGTGGTTCAGACGCGGGAATTTGAATTGTCGCGGAATAAGGACACGGAAAATCGGTGGTGTGGAATGCAATTTTAGGGAGAATGGGGCTATTCCTACAAAAAAAACTTATGGAGGTTAGTTCTGTGAAAAAATTTTAGGAGCTAGAAAAAAGAACAGTTCGCAACTTGATACCAGTATTCCGAAAAGGCGATAAAAATATGAGCCCTTGCAACATCACTTATTTCTATCCACTAAGAGAAATATTCACTCCTAGGAGACTAGAAATTTCTACATTAATTAGAAAAAAATAGAAAAATGTATATAATCTATTTACAATGATTCAAATTAATCGGATATATATTAGAGCTTTTATAGTATTTTCAATCGTAAGCATTAGTATTGTATAACAAATACACCTCTATTTTCAAATATAGACATATACATTGTACTGTCGAGCTGCCCAATCTGCATGGAAATTTTAGATAGTTTCTGTTAATGTTTTAAGGTACAAAAGTTACCCTATTAGCATAAGCCGAACGAATCAAGTCTTGAATGCGTTAACAAGTGGTAGGCATTTGAGTTTACTCCACAAATAATTTACTCGTGATCTTTCCAGCCAAAACAAATATTTGAAGTGACAATTATTTAGATATGGCAGAAATGAATCAACCACGCAATGCACGATGTTCCAGAATGCCAGCTTCTTTGTAAGGCAACTGATATTGGATCAACTCGTCCGTACAGTTACATTTTCCTTCTCTTCTCCTTTTCTTTACCTTTTTTTTATTGGTTTCAGAATCCATACGACACAACAGTGACAACTTCAAAAAAAAAAAAAAAGATACAATTACCAGCTAAGCTTTTCTCTTCTGACTGTTTTATCCGATCAGCCTATATTGTACCGTACATACACCGCTGCCAAGCTTTTTCTTGCAACAGCAGGATGACTGCTATCTGGACCGGACGGGGGCTCTCAATCAACCCATGCATTTGCAGACTACCGACCCCAAATACAGCGACAAAATCATGATTACTCTTTATTCAGAGTTGGTGTATCACAACCACGAGGCTAGAGTTCACCGATATAAAGATATTTCTTGCGGTACATGGCTGCTCGGTGTCTCCTGATATGAAGGGATTACTAACCTCTGCAATGTCCTCAGATAGCTTGCTAATTGGCCAAAGGAAGGACGCAAGTTAGGATCCCTGGAAAATGAAAATGGTAATAGAGATAAACCATGTAAGTTCACATGTAACAAAAAGATAAAAAGGTCAATTAACAACACAGAATAGAAGAGAGCTTCCGTGCCATTCCTGACCAAAACATTAGAATGAGCTTATATTTTTTAAACTCACTTCTGCCAGCAGTCCCGTATGACCGATGCAACTAGAGGATCAACCTCCTTGGGAATATCGAGACGTCGGTCCTGAAAGCCAACTGCGCCCACAACTTGCATGGGGTTCATCCCATGCCATGGCATTCTTAGTGTTGCTAGTTCCCACAAGATGACACCAAAGCTGTAAACATCGCACCTGCAAAACTTTCAGGGAATGAATAAGTGCGGTTGTCAATGTGTTGCTCGTGGTGTACTAAGTACCAACAGAAAGAGAAGGCCTGGAAGAAACTGAAGCTGGATTTTTCAGAGAAAGAGAAATCAAAGATCTGTCAACTCATATGACAGTTCTGATCTCTACAAGATAATATATATCAGGTACTTCACAATTGATGTTTAGTTGTATAGCTCTGTGCCCCGTGCAGCACAATGTATAACGGGGATCAGATCATGTGCCAGACCATTCAAAGGAATGGCATGCCTTCCATACACCTGCAAGCATCTGGCTTCTAGCCCAGACAGTCTAGATAGAGTAAAAAATCGGGGCACAGGTAAATCTTGCACAACATTTAGCATTTATCACCCTCCTCAGCAAAGGCATGACACCATTTGGGTATTGTAGAACAAAGAAACCAGGGACAAAGTAAATGAATCTACAACACTTCGCGGTACATGTGATAAAACTTGGAATATCTCGTCATTCTTTAGCAAGCCACCTCACAATCCACCAAACCTACATAAGGCACATCCCTTCTCCATCTAGTTTGTACTAAGCAAAGCTCAGGACCCAATATCCCATTCAACGATTATCAACAGAAAAGAGCAAGCTAGACATGCAGGGTTGTGTAATTTAGGACATACCATGTGAATATACAAATAATATGTTCCAGAAAGACATGCCTACGAAGTCCTTGCATGAAATCACAGGTAGAACCGTAGAAAGATGAACGAGCAATTTAACACCAAAGGCTCCACATAGCACACCCAAAAATGAATAATATTATATTAAGCCTAGCTTCTTTCAAGAGCCAGCTTATAAAGTGACAGATTCCACTTAGAGATCCCATATGAGCCAATCAAAGCACCCTCAGGCAATTGTGGCTTATCCATATAAATCAAGTTAGTGCTTGCATTAAGCTATTACAGAACGATTCCTCTTCATGTTTTACACTAAGCCTAGGTGAGAGACTGAAGTTTAAGCTATAGACCAAACATGCACCAAGTAGATGAAATTTGTTAGAATCTAAAGCTGACAAATAAGAGCATTTGAAAATGATACTCAAAAATCACTTACTTCTCATTTGATTGCTCATTCCGCAATACCTCTGGTGCCATCCACTCAGGCTGGTATCAGAAGGGGGAAATGATAAATTTTAAGAGAGAATCAATTAATGTTTCAGCAATAATTAAAAATAAACAATCATTCTACAATCTGAATGCCAAGTACTTACAGTTCCAGCAGTGGATTTGGATGACAAAAATGTATTGTGCTTCAAACGAGAAAGTCCAAAATCACAGACCTATGAATATATAATTGGTTAGCCAACGTTACTGAAGCAATAAGAGTTCAGATTTTGCATCTTGAAAGCAGGTAGATACCTTAACAGTCCAATTATTGTCAACCAGCAAGTTTGCTGATTTTAGATCCCGGTGAACAATTGTTGGTACACTGGTATGAAGACAATTCATGCCTCTGGCCTACAGAGAACATTGTCATAACATGGACACACATGGAAATAAGTATAAAAAATACAATAGAAAAGTTTCACCCTTACCACATCAAGGGCCATTCTAATCCTACGCTTCTCGTCAATTTGACAATTAGGGCGATGAATAATTTTATATAAGCTTCCCCTGAAAAAGAAAATAGTAATAAGATAAAGGTCAATGTTGAAACAGGAACCATTTGATCCAGCATTGACCGAAAACGTAAGTGCCGCAAATTGACTCATGATAACAGGTTTAACTTATACCTAGTAGAGCACTTTTTTTTTGTAAAAAGATAAGCTGAGCATATTATATAGCCCGTGGTAGCATGTAAATTACTATATACATTCATGTAAAGCTTCAACAATAGCAATGTCACATTATTACATGTATCATATTCAGCATTGTTTCATTATGACCAAGTTGTTTTGTAAAACACAAACTTGCCATACCTTGGAAGATATTCTGATACAATGGATAAGTGTGGAGGCCGTGTTACCGCACCCATAAAGAGAACAATATTTGGATGACGAAGCCGACGCATAATCCTCACCTAAAAGAGGATATGTTTATCAAAAGTTTCAGCAACATTGAGCTAGAATCACAAGTAGCATTTGAGCAAGACTTATGGGTATCAAAAGCATAATCTTTCACCTACTTCGCAACGAAATTCATCTAGAGCATCACCATAGAACTCTTGATCCAAGAATTTCTTTACAGCCACTTCCTATAAATAATCAAAATTTCACATTATCACCAAAATGATCAATAGATCGAATCAGAAGACACAGCAAACACAGACCATGCTTTGACTTGTTATTTGTGAGTTATGCAATCGGTCTCGTCCACAGAGCATGTAAATGAGGTTCATGCACTAAACTCGATATAAGTTTCTAATGAAGATAAAAAGAAAAAACTACTTACAGTTCCATTCCATTCAGCATGGTAGACTTCTCCATATGAACCTAAAAATTTCAAGGAGGCTCATTTATTTGTCATATAAATAGAACATAGCAACAAAACATATAGTGCTTGAACTCTATAGTATGTTTTTCTACACTGCTGCTAGATGAATATTTCTTTCCTTTTGTGTGCAAAGATAACTGACAAGGGACCCTACAACCTATGTTCAACTCAATGTGTTGAAACATAATTAGAGGCTAGATAATAAAAAAAATGTGTACCTAAGCCAATCCTTTCACCAATTACAAGATCTTCCCAGAGGATTTCACATTCAGAAACTTCATCCAACACCATGTCAACCCTGCTTGACCCAGCATGGGATGGAGAAACAGATTCTGTGTTCTGCCTTGGTGTGTCCATAATTCTGTCAAGAGGGGACATTCTTGGATCAGGATATGACTTTTTGTGGTCATCCTTGTCATAGTTGTCCTTGTGCTCCTTCACTTCTGGATCCAATCCTTGCACATTGTTAGAAAGTTGAGCGTCAAATCTAGAATATATGGGACCTTTTTCCAGATCATTATGAGGATCCTTTTCTGCAACATTCCCAATTCCAGATGTAGAAGCTGCATTCCCAGAAGAGGTATCGGTCATCTGGTTGTCATAATAACAAGCAGGTGCCATGTTTGATCTATCAAGGTGCTCTCCGGAGGTAGAAGCTGTGGTTATAGCAGAGGTACCAATCGTCCTATTGTCACAATTACGAACGGGTGCTGCATACAACCTATCGTTATACTCTCCAACATTAGGATTGTGATGCTTTGCAGTTGACCAGAACAACTGAGATGACGATGCAACATTATCACTAACATTTCTCCGACGAACTAACCCCTCGGCAAAATTGTATTGTTTGTTGATGGAAATGTCATTACAAGCAGACCAGTTTTTCATCACCAATGGTTGTTGAGATCTTCCTAGTGCTGGGGTTACATTCTCTCTACGCCTTTGAAATTCATTGCTCCTATTGTCTAGTCCCTTGAACGCCAGCGAACTTTTCCCAGTTTCAATAGCCCTGAAAGGGTCAAGTTCCACAAATAGGTTTTTGGACTCTTCAGTTTCTTGAGAGTCTGGAATTAATTTCAAGCCATCTTTCTGCTTTGAAGATGCGCCAATGGAAGTTGATGGTTGATTTAATTGCATCTGAGGTGCCAATGTCCAAGCCTCACTAACACTACTTCCACCAGTAGTTGTCTTCTCATACCCTGATCGATTATCTGTTATCCAATTACCATTGCTAAACATATGCAATTGGTTGCCTTTATGATCAGATTGTAATGCAATTGGATCATCCTCAATGTTACTTGCCGACTCAGTCTTCTGATTCTGTCCCATTGTTTGACTGAAGTTGAATGAAGTACCCTTTGAATTAAAGACATCTGCTGGAATGAGAGTGCCAGGGGCAGCCATAACATCAACCAAAAACTCCCTACAGGAAAAAAAATGAAATGCAGACTAACCAGCAGAAATGGGTAGCAAACAAAATAATGTATAATGTTCAGAATAACAACAGATGAATAATATATTCATGGATTATTTTGACAGTAAAAATGCGGTTATATGAACAACTAATAATTGATTACTAAACATGTAAATACCTTTCATTATCCATCTTTATTATGTTAACAGCATCATCTTCAACACCAGTGTAATGACTCCCCTTAACCAGCTTGCATGGAATACCAACACTATCAGCGAGAATCTGCACGAATACGTATAAGTTAGTCCTGAGATAGTATGCTCCATGGTTTTGCACTTATTGTGAAGCCATGTGGAAGAGAGTTCATAATTAAGCAAACACATTTCTACATTAGCTCTCCAGATTTGGTTATCTCATGTTCCTTTCATTTATACATATCTAAGTGGAAGATGTCTCTTGATAATTACTCCTTACAACCATCAACATATTCCCAAGCTTATCTACAGAAGAAATCTTTAAAAAATGAGTAAAGTGCATCATATGTCCTAAACTTGCACGGATGTATCACTTGGATCCCTGAACTTGAGAATTAAGAATTTAGATCCCTAAACTAATAAACTTGTACAGGTATGTCAAGGCAGGTCCAAACCCAACTTAACTAACAACCATTGATGACATTGTGCATTGATCTTGTGTAAGCTAAAGTTTGAGCACGTGACTATGTGAGTGCTAAGTAATACTAATTTAGATTAATCCTATGTGTTATCCCACCTCTAATTACCAATTAAGTAGGATTTGGACCTTTGCTGACTCACTTATACTAGTTTAGGGATCTACATGTGCAATTCTGAAGTTAAGGACCCAAGTGACACCCGTGCAAGTTTAGGGGGCCTAAGGTACACTATACTCTAAAAATAGGTAGTGCCAAAGTGCATTGTACTCCTCCATAGGACAGTCTCACACTTTAATCCACTCTACTGTCAGCATACATAAGATGCTTCAAAGGAATAACACGAGGGAAGGAGAAACTGCAAACTGTTTACAAGATCCAAACACACTGATCAGATACAATATATTGAAAAAATGTATAACAAAATGGTCAATATCCTCAATAAATTGCTGATCAAGGTAACGCAAAACCTGGTTCAACTTATTTCCTTAGATGCAACTGTTATATTTTTCTTGTATTTTCATCAAATAGTAACCAAGCAATCAAACGAAGAGTTGGTGGTGGCCATATGAGGAACAAGCTCTTTGCAAGAGAGAGAGAGAGAGAGATGCAGAGGCAGAGATGACCTTGAAAAGTAAGGCACGATGGCGAGACAAGCCTATCTCAATGTTGCCAATAGGCAGCAGGCTTGTCTGATGTGATGTCCTCTGCTCAATGCTTTTGCCCAACCACCTAGTAAACATTGCATTTGCATCTATTACAGGACCACCCATATTTTCTGCGACAACTTCAGCTATTCGTCGCACCGATACTGTAATATCAGGACAGCCCAACAAGCAGCATTGTGCTACTTCCTTCATCTCCTGCAAGGCACTGTCACATTTATGGTCGACCACAATCACTTCAAATCCAAGATCCCCAATGCTCATCTGAAGCTCTGCAAGCGATGAAATCTTTTTCTGCCCGGATGGCTCCGCGGAGAGGCCAAATATGTCATAGAACCCATCAATAACTTTCTCATTGTAATCAACAAAGTTATAGTCCTACAATAATTTGGAATACAAATTGGAGTTAGGAATGGATAGATCAACAAGGGTTAGCGCCAAGACAAATAGAAATCAGTAGTAGGAAACATTCATTCATGAATAAGTAGCTGGCAATGAAGATACGCCGTAAGCTGACACTATTGTCTAGTTGTTTGTGACACTTTTCCAGTAACATAAATCACTACACTTTGCTTATTTCTATATCATAATATCACTTTGGTTTACTGTGCTCCTCGTGGGTCATAGAAGGAGAATGAAGACCAAACAATTTTCCAAAAGGTTAGTAACAGTCCGACTCAAGTTCGTGAGTCAACAGCATGGCAAGAGAGCGAGTTCAACTCGCAAACATTGGTCTTGCCTCACGGGTGAAGGACAATCCGTTAATCCATTTGCTCACTGAATAATGGAAAAAAATTTATGCCTGTTGGTCTGCCTCTTGTGCATGTTTATGTCCTAGCACGTATATTGTGTTTGTCCATGTGAGCATTCATGCACTCACTGTACAAGCTTCGAAAACCAGTGTTTCTATATACTCAATTTTCTATCCAAATGTTGGAAACTTGGAATTAATCGATCTGTGCGTTGAAACTGTGATAAGGTATCCAACTAGTTGAACTCTACCTTACAGTCCTTGATGATCATTCTATTAAGCCCTGGTGTTGCGCATCCATAATAGGCCATATTAAAGTGGCGAAATGTACCCACAAATGGTATGTCCCAGACGAAATAGTAGAGGCATTTCTAATCTAAAACCCCACTAATGATATTATTCACCAGCGATTATGCAGCGAATTAACAGGATTTCGATAGGCTCACCCGGTAGCGGCGGGAGAGCGACTCCGCGGTGTCTACCCCGCCCCGATCACCGGCAGCGACCGGGTCGCCCCTCCCGAGGCTCATCAGCTTCGCCTTCCTGATTTGCTCCCCGTCCGGGTCCCCGGCGACCTCGCCGCTCGACGCCGAGGTTGATGCAGACAGCGCCATCGCCAGCTGCATCTGGTACTCCTCCTCCTCCGAAATGAAGTCATCTCCTCCCGCCTCCGTCACCGCCGCGGGGAGCGGCGAAGACGCCGCCGCAGCCGGCGCCGGCGCGGACCTCGCTGGAGACGGCGGCGGCAGCTGCGCCGCAGCCGCAGCCGGATTCGACGGCCCAGCGGGCTCGTTCGATCGGTGCGACCATTTGGTCACGAACGGGATCTTCATGGAGCTCGCCACGAGCCCTAGGGTTTGGGTTTCGATTTTTCTTCTTTTTTTTCTCTTTTTTTTTCGTTTGGTGATGTGATCGGGAACGACGGGAAGCGAAACGGGGGTAATATGGGGAAGACGCGGAAAGGGAGGGGGGTTTTAAGGAAAGTTGTAGGGATTAGTGCTCAAGTAATAGGAGACTGGCGGCTGCGGATAGGATTAAGCAAGTGATTAGAGGGGCTTAGTGGATATATTTAATTTACGTAACCGACACTAACGCGGCTGCCGGCTGCCGGTGTGGAGCGAGTGCCACAGCCGAGGATGGCCCCGGATCACGGTTTAGTCTGCCTGTAGTTGCTACGGTGGGACGATGTTTTCAGTCTAAACATATTTATAGACTAGTTCGAGCTTACTATAATATTATTGAATTATAGATTTGTTTTTTCTTATGTGGAGGCTCGCTATCTCCAAAACAAGCAGACCATCTATATGAGGATAGCGGTGAGGGATGGAAAGTAGCATTTCTTTCGTTGGTGATACGTATCATCATTAAATAATGATTTATAATTAGGTTTTACGGAAAGAGGCACGCAAGTTGTCATTGGACAATTGTCTACTTAAGCGGCAGCTATTGGCTAGAATGACATATGGTTGTGTCACTTAAGATATTGAGTTTACTAATCCACAGACACACGCTACTTCGAGAACGGGCTGTCCATCGGTGTGCATGTGGTAAGAGAGGAAAGGTAGGATTTCTTCCGTCAATGGTATATTGTATCATCATCCGATGAAAGTTCATATTAAGAATTTTAGCAAAATAAATGGCACATAGTATTATCATCAGACAATGGTTTCTTCTATAGATGGTACACAGTGTTACCTCGAACGACAATGATTTCTACCTAGAGTTAAGCTATATATATAGAGTAGTCTAAAGGCACGGCTAAATCACAAAATGGTTTTGCTTATTTGTTGTGTGGACGCTTGCTAGTTCCATAATAGGCAGGCCATCAGTGTGAGTGGGTACGATGGTGAGGAACAGAAGGTAGCGTTTCTTTTGCTAATGAGACGTCGTATCGTCATCCAATGATGGTTCATATTAGACTTTAGCGAAATGTGACACGATGCTATCGTTGGACAATTGTTTCTAGATTCAATATATATCAACTAGAGTGACATATGGTTGCATCAGCTAAGATATAGTCTTTCCTAATCTGTTGACACCTGCTAGAGCAATAAGGAAGGAAAGGTAGAATTTCTTCTGTTGGTGATACATTTTAACATCATTTGATCATGATCTATGCTAGATTTTAACTAAATAAGTGGCACGCAATATTATTATCGGACAATGGTTTCTTCTGTGGATGGCACACAGTGATATCGTCGGACTACAATGATTACTACCAAGAGTTAAAGCGATGTATATACTAGTCCGAGGAAATGAATACATCACTAGAAAATTGATTTTGCTTATTTGTTGTGTGGATGTTTGCTAGTCCCAAAGTAGGTAGACCAATGGTGTGAGTGAGAATAGCAGTGAGGAATGGAAAATAGCATTTCTTCTATTAGCATCACATCATATTATCATCCATTAATGGTTCATATTAGACTTTAGTGAAACATGGCAAATGATGTTGTCATCGAACAATTGATTCTAGATTTGAGCGATACATAGCGGATTGAATGATATATGGTTGAGTCAGCTAAGATATAGAGTTTGCTAATCCGTTGATGCCCACTACTTCAAAAATTGGCAGTCCATCGGTGTGCATGGCATGAAGAAGGAAAGGTAAGATTTCTTATGTCGATGAAATTTTATAACGTCACCTGATGATGGTTCATACTAGATTTTAGCAAAATAAGTGATACACAATATTATCATCAAACAATGATTTCTACTGGATTTTAGTGATAGGCATTAAGGCAAAGGTATAGCTATACCGGTTAAAATATAGATTTTGCTAATCTATTGACACCTGTTACTTCCAAAATGAGTAGTCCATCTGTGAACGACAATGAGGAGTATGGCAGATAGATTTTGTTAATCTATTAACACATGTTACTTCCAAAATGAGCGGTCCATCTGTGAGCAACAACGAGGAGTATGGTAGCATTTCTTTTGTGGTGACATACAGATACACTATAATCGTCCATGATGGTTTAGCGAAATTTTGCATACCACATTATTGTTGTACAATGGTTTCTACTAATCTAAGCGTTATGGTTGTGGCACCTAAATATGGATTTTGCTAATTTATAGATGCCTGTTTCCAAAACGGGTGGACTAGTGATGGGATCACCGTGAGGAACAGGAGGTATCAACTATCAAGCCTTGTTTGGATGGATCAAAGCCTAACCCCATCTATATGAAAGACCAAGATTTTAGTTCAAATTATCAATCCATCCACATAGATTCCAGTCCATCTAAACAAGACCTTAAGGTAGCATTTTTTCTTGCCTTTTTTTACCTTCAAAAAGTACCACTTTTCTGTTGGTAGCATAAATGATGGTAGGGATGCTTGGGGAACATTTAGAAGTTGTTGGTTAACATTTGTGGACACAAAAGAAAATATTTTTCGACTCTTCACATAAAACTTGGTAAGCATTTGTTTTTTTAAGGCAGTAAGTATTTGTTACGAAGTAAAAAAGATGTACTAATCCACCCTTTGTTCCAATGGAAAGAGATAGGACTTTGATACCACGTAACAATTGTTCGAGTCTAAAGTCCCTTAGTGGGACAGCGTGAAGCTTCACTTGAAGGTCCGCAAATTTATCTCTATCCTCCACAATTCCAATAATATATAAGCTCAACTTGATATTTAGGTGTATGTTTGAATGCTACAACATTTAAAGATGTAGTATTGAAACACCACAGTTTTTACAGTATTAGATATGAGATATTATAGTTTGTGAATACCATATTTTTACATAGTTTTAACAAAAGCCATGTTGCATTTGGTAATTGCAGTATTTAATAGTATTTTGCTTGAAAAGTAGCTGTTAGGTTACTTTTTACAAAAATTTAAATACAATGTATATGTGCATGCTAGCTATCTTAATTTGGGATTTGTATTACAATAACTATATGAATGTTCAAAAAATATGTCATGACGAAGGCCAGTGAATATTAAAAATAACTAAATATAGAAAATGGAGGATCCACGTAGCTAGTTTAATTAAGTCATGGAGTAGTTCTTATGAGCAAGCTAGTGTACACCTCATCAATGGTGGATCCAGGATTTGCAAATTGAGTAATATTATTTAATGTAAATCATAAAGGTTTATGGTAGCTAGCTAGTTTAATTAAGTCATGGAGTAGTTCTTATGAGCAAGCTAGTATACACCTCATCAATGGTGGATCCAGGATTTGCAAATTGAGTAATATTGTTCAATCTAAAACATAAAGGTTCATATTAGCAAAAAATACAAAATACAAATTGTTCTTTCTAGAGACAACATCTAAAATAATTTAGACATTTGTGAATTGGGGATTTCAAATCTACAGGCCACCTATTTATTTTTTTAATGTTCTACATGCTACATTTCAAAATTCACGATTCACCGATACAAATCAACAAAATGCTAATAGATTTGTGAATTGGGGATTTCAGTTTCAGGAATCAAGAATGAAGTTCACCTGTGTGGTTGCCATGCCGAATGCCCAACTACTACCTATTGTTTTAGCACCACTTCCTACCTCGCTAGATATCGTCACCCTAACTTACTGGTCATAGCCAGCATCCCACCATCCATCCCTGGCTCGAAGCTCACCACAACCATAGGGCTACCCTGTAACACATTGTGCACCACCTACCCTATTGAACATCGCCACCTTGACCTACCGGTGTTGCGCCTTTTATCCCTCGAGTCGATGCTCGCTGGCCATAGGGGCCAAGGTTACCTTGCCACCTCCGCCTATTCGCTAGTGTCGATGGCTACTTGACACTCATCTGTTGCCCTACTCCCTCCCAGCTTGCCTTTGCGCTGTGACCCCCGTCCGTTATTTGTTGGGTTGCTGTCTGCCGCTTACCCACCGCCATAGAGAGAGCGAAAGGGGTCACACACACACACACACACACACAGAGAGAGAGAGAGTGAGAGTGTGAGGCGTATGAAATAGAGAGGGAGTTAGGTGCTAGGCTTGAGGAATGGAGGAAAACTAAGCCTTGGGCGATTGAGCCATGCATGGAAATTTGGGAGAGGAAGTGGGTGAAACGTGTTGATATGGACTTAGAGGTCAAAATATATATTTTTAAGCCCACTTACTATGTACTTGATTTTTTGCCAAACATTTTAGGTATACATCTATACACTTATGTAGCTATGCTAGATCCTACTCTGCAGCTGATACACAAACATAAGTTTCATCGATGGTCGTTCATCTTCATGTCTAACTAGCCAGGGTAACGCGCTACACTGCGTCGTGCACGACGATGCAACGTATAAAATTTAAGCAATTGGGCCGTATTTTCAGTTTTCGTATTTTTTTAAAAAAAAATGGGTCGTTAGGACCCATCGACAAATCTATGAGCTGTTATAAACCTTCGACGAATCTGTGTTTTTTTTTAGAAAACCGTGGTTATTTTTTTAACGTAATCTGGGAAATTTGGTCATATTTTCGGTTTTTCATATTTTTTTAAAAGAAATGGGTCGTTAGGACCCGAAGGCGAATCAATGGGCTGCTATAAACCTTATACGAATCTGTATTTTTTTTGTGAAAACTGCGGTTAGGATCCGTCAGTGAATCTATAGGCTGCTATAAACCTTTGATGAATCTATGTTTCTTTTTAGAAAATCGCGGCTGCTTTTTTTTTTATGTTTTTTCGGTTTTCGTGTGTTTTTTTTTAAAAGTCGCTAGAACCTGTCGGCAAATCCGTGAGCTGCTATAAACCTTTGACGGATCTGTGTTTTTTTTCGAGACATATTTTTGTTTCTGAGCCCATTTATCTAAAAACCGCTGAGAGAAGTTAAACGTAAACCGTAGATGGATCTAAAGTAATCCATTTTTTTCCCGAGGTCTGTTCCGCTAAAAAACACCAGGAGGACCTAAATGTAAATCGTAGAGGGATCTAAATATAATTTTAAATTTTTTTGGATCTATTTTATTAAAAAATTGACCGGAGGACCTAAACATAATTTCATATTTTCTGAAGGACCTTTTCGCAAACATGCTGATGTGGCATGTCTAGGAGGCCTCCAATCCTCAGCTCTATAAAGATAGATATTATTATTAGCTAATTAGGGACTATCGACACCATTGAAAAAGAAAAGTAGCGAGGGCAGCACCAACCTAGATGAATCATGGAGACGGAGAGCTCGTGGCTTCGGTCTACTAAAAAGTGGTATGAAGTGAACTTTTAAAAACTCTAAAACTATCATGGTATTTGCAATACTATGATTTTTAAAACTACAATGTTTGTTGTACCTAAATATCCTAAAGTTTTTATACCATAATTGTCGATGATTCGGGACAGGGTCCCCCGTCGAGCTTACTTGTTGAATGAGGGATCAACTTAGGCCCCCTTTTTCGCGAGGGGTTAGCGTCTGAGAGATTGCCGAGCAACGGAACGGGGGTATACAAGACAACCGGAATGCACACGGGGTGGTTTTTTGTCTGGTTCGGACCTCTCACGGTGGAGATAACAACCCTACGTCCAGTGGATTCACTAGTATATGAGGGTGTGTTACAATGCACTTGCTCGGGGGCCCTGAACGAACCTAAGGGCGCTGGCGAGCAAGCTATGCGTGTGAGTGTGTGTGTAGTCCCAGGAGTCCAACCCTCAATCCATCGTGGGAGGGGGTATTTATAGGGAATTACAGGAGACAAATCATTTATTACAGGGGGCGCATCACTATTGAAGACGCATGCAGTACAGTGGCCGCGCCACCCGCCGGGTACCACGCGACATGGGTACAGCGAGCGCAGACCAGGGCGGCGCGGACCATGGCGGCGCACGATTCCTCGAGCCGCTGCGCATTTAATGCCACGTCGCCTTGTCGCGGGCCCCCGAGCTGGCTTGCTCGGAGACGTACTTGATGGAGGACGGGGGTAGCCTCGTGAGCCGTGCTGCCCGAAGGTCGGTCTTGCGTGCGCCATCCGGGCAAGAGCATGGTCGGTTGGCGTCGGGCTTCGCTGGTCGTCTTGGTGCAGTATACCCAATCCCCGACAATAATATTTATGAGAAACCATAGTATTCCCTAAAAGTTTAAAACTACTTCCAACCATGCCCCGGGCATCTCAGGAAGAAAAAAGAACTAGCATGTACAATAAAATCATCTCAGCTGGCTCTCAGTTTGTACACATTAAGTTTGGTCTGTGGAAAAATGAGAAAATAGGAGAGAGAAGAGAGCTGGTTCTTATTTAGTAGCTAGTTTTATATAGCAGCATAGGTAGATTATTTATGTACAAGAGAGAAAAAATAGCTATTGCACAATATTTAGGGTGCGTTTGGCAGAGCTCCCAGCTTCAGTTTCTCCATGAGAAGCTGAGGAGCTTTACCAAACAAGAAAAAATCAATCAGCTTCACATAGGAATCGAGGAAATGATTCATGTTTTTTGACTTGCAGTTTGAGAGCCAAAAAAACATGCTCCCCACCTGATTCACAATCTCCTAGTTATGAACCTCTCCACCAAGTTCATGACTATTTCTCAGACAAGAATCACTTCCACCAGAGAATCGATTCCATAGAGAATCAGAAACTGAACCTGGAGAATCAGGATCTGGAACTTTACTAAACAGGCCCTTAGAGACAGTTATCTTATAAAGTAGCTTTTAGCTTACTATTAACTAGCAGTGAATTTTGCTATTGTACTTGTCCTAAGCATAGCTTGTTGGAGGGTTTTGTTGGCAAAACGGAGTGCGCGCCAAATTATCCCACTGCAGGGGCTTAGCAAAACCAAGGTTTGGCAGGAAATTATGTAGCGGGACTAGGCTAATCAAGTAGAAAAAAGAGAAAAGTTTCTAGAAATTACCGTGATAACTGGGGGAAAATCAAATCCATTAATTAATTTGGTAGACCTAATTAGTAACTGTCGTGAACTATTCCCTCCGATTCATTTTTAGATGACGTTCTACAATGTGTGTAGTCAATGCTTTTAAAATTTGACCTCTAATATATACAAAAGTAGGATTTATTACATGAGAATGTTATCAATGGATTCGTCATAAAAAAATACATTCATATCATTGTATTTTTTTTAATAATTTTTACTATCATATAATTAGAAAAAGTAAAGGCTAAATATGTGTATTAGTGACCGTGTCAATGTCTAAAACGACGAGTACTCCCTCCATCCAAGTTTATAAAGCATATTTATTCTTGGCATATAGATTAAGAAGATATTAAAAATGACTAGATTACCTCTAATTATTATCACTAAGCACTATGTTAAATGCATGCATGTAGAGAAGATAAAGTAACAATGGATATTTATTAGGGGGATATAGGGAATATCACACTAATCTTGCATTAGAATATGAAATGTCTTATATTTATGGGTAAAATCATACAAAAAATAAGCCTTTTATAAACTTGGACGGGGAGGAAAAAAGAACTCAGGTGAGGTAGTACATTATTGCAGCCTAAAAACACAACCTCAGTATCCATAAAACAATATAATACTATATATCACTGCATAAAATTAAGACTCAAATTACTAATGCCAAAACAAAAGGTCAATGCCTATCTACATAAAATTCAGAAATAAAAGGTTACAAAATTTATGAAATATTCATATGATATATCATATGAACTCAGAATCAAAGCTTTTCAGTTTAAGATCTTTGTTTTAAATAAAATCGCTAGATTGGAATATAAGCTGAAAGCATTGAAACAATATCGAATTTTGATTAGGAAGAAAAGCATAACTACACAAATTTTGTTCTGTTAATAGTGAGCTAACATATATATATTCATTAATGTAATTTTGATTTAAAAATTGATATTTAAATTTTAAAATAGAAAAGGGTAGCTAAAGATATATTAATTTGGTGAACTAAGAACCATGATAATTGAGATAAAAAAAAAGAAAACATTACAGAAACAGTTTTGATCAAATGCAATAATTATAATTCATTTGATACAACCAAAATTTGTATCACTTAACCTTTCCAATTCTAATACTACTAGAGTTGTGCTACTTCTTAATGCTAAAAAATATTATTAAAACTATATAGCTTGTGCTAATGCACGGCTTGATGCTTGTTTTTATAATTAAATCATTATATTATGAAAGAAAATATGGTCCTTTGTCCGTACCAAATATTGAACATGCATAAATATTAATGTAATCTGAATAGATGGTAAAAGAAATCCCATATTATATACTTCCACTCATAGATTTCTTGTCTTTGCTCCGAAGGCCGTTTTCATTATGGGCGTGTTTGGTTGTTTGCATCACTTTAGTCTATTCCGTATGAGCTATCCAGATTAGATGCAAGTTGAGTTGTTTGGTTGATTGGTTATACATCTTACAGGCCTGCATTGGAGAGAAGCTTAATCTCTATGTTTCCTCCATCCTGCATGAGTGGGTGCAATTGCCTCTATTTGGCCTGGATGAATAGGAAACCAAACACGTGTTTAACAAATACGATTGCATTCACTCATATGATTCAGTTACCATACAGGTAACCAAACACACCCTATATGAGCGATGGCATGGCAAGCCAATAGGGTGCACAGCCCGAACGTATAGCCTCCGCCATCCACACCATTGCTGGCATCTATAGCCTTGACCCCACCATGGTAGATTTATTACACTCGAGTGAATTTATAAAATTATAGTAAGGTTACTGTCTTATTTATGTTTCTTTTATTTTTGATTTTTAAAGATAATAAATAAAGTTCAATACTTTTTAAAAAATTTCTATGATCCTAACATACTAAATATGGTACCATAATTTTGTAGAATATGATAAAGCTTACACATTTTTATAAAAATCTAAAAGTGTTCCAGTTATTTTTATAAAATATCTCAAAATTTTAGTTTTTTTCAAATATTTTTATAAAAGATCACATTCTTAAGGGGTATTGTTTCTGGCATTATTATAATAGTTTGTTTTTTTGTTTTTTTATTCGGCCAGGATTTGGAATCTCATTCACAGCTGAAATCCAAAATCTCGACCAAAATTTTCGAAATTACACTGGAATTTTGAACCTTGGTACTAACTACATAGTTTCCTAGACTCCTTTATTCCAAACAAGCCTTTTATATTTTCAATTCAATGGTTGGAGAATTTTGCAGTATTTCCACGTAATGTCAAATTTCATCCATCGGACTTGACTTTAACGTCATGTGCACACACACATACGTGTGTATGTATATATAAGTATGTGTATGTTTGTATGTGTATATATATGTATATGTATGTATGTGTATATGTATATAGTATGATTAAATGGGACGTTATGGTGCCTAGGCACCATGATTCAAAATGGGTATTTTCTCTACGTATTTGTATGCGGAAATTTTTGAAATTTTTATGATGTTGTGTTTAACCAGTTTACTAACTAGTCCAAATAAGTTTGAACTGAAATTCAAACTAGAGTTCCTTTTTTCAATGATAGCTTGACTATAAGTATGTGTTGATTTTATATATAAATCAGCAAAGTATGTGATCTAAATTTGTTTAAATATTTGAGTTCAAGTATTTTTGTCAAAGGTATGCATATCATTTGAATTGTTATAGATAAGTATATTTCCTAAAACTGAAATTTTCGAAGAATATGTCCGATGCCCGCGCCATGGTGCCCCATTTGTGTGTGTGGACTTTCAATGCTAATTTTGCATGAATTTATAGGAAATATATAATACCCATAAGACTTCTTTAGAAATTCCAGATCCAAACGTGGCCCTAAGTCTGCCAAGTAAGGCCCAAATAAGACCAGCCCAAACAATGCCCAACCCACATAGCGACCCCAAAGCAACTTCCTTGCCTGATTTAGGTTCGTCCCCTCCTCCTCACTCAATTCCCGTGAAATTTCAAAAAATGACACGTGCGTCTCTTCATACACATATATAAATCTATCTAAATCACTGATAGTAGATCAAGATGTCAAATACCGAAAAAATAAATTTTAAAAGTGTCAACAACTGAAATCTCTCCCAATTCCCTCCCTTCCCCATCTCGAGTCTCTCGACGAAGCGACCAGGGGTAGGGGTGTAAATGAGTCGGGTAATACCCGACCCGTACCCGTACCCGGATGCAAAATTACCCTAATGGAAAACTATTTTACACTACCCATTGGCACGGGTATGCATGCGGTAGTACCGGGTAGGTTAGGTTCGGGTTCGGTAGGATACGGATCGGTAATACCCGTGGTAACGAATTCGGTACTAGTATCCTGATAATTTTCACAATTCGGTACCAATGGGTACTACTAATTCCTAAATTTTGACAAAATTGTATTGACCAAAAAATAGATTAAATGATGTCGAAAAATTTTGAAATTTTTTGAAGGTTCCTGACACATCAAATATATTCTCATTAAATTTTCAGGTGATTATCAAATCTAAGAAATTTTAAAAATTCAAACATTGCTACTATCCCGATAAAACACGGCAAGTTTGAACCGAATGAAAATTAGAACAAACGAGGTTATAAAATTTTGAAATTTTTTGTGGATAGTCCTGACATATCTATAATATTGTAATAAAATTTTCAGATGATGATAAAATGTCATGAAGTTTTAAAAATTCGAACAGTACTACTGTCATGTTAAAAGGCTTATCGACAAATTTGAACGAAATGAAAAATTATCCAAACTATGTTATAAAATTTTTAAAATTCTATATAATGATACTGATGAAATTAGTAATCTCTCATAAAAATTTTAAATCATGATCACACACAAAAAATTTTATAAAATTCTGACAAGGTAAATGTCTCAATTATATTTTACTTGCTATCAACCTAAACAAGAGGAGCACATGACCTGGTTTCCTAGACTACAAATGCTTGTGATTTCACGTTGTTCAAAACTATTGTCATTACTTCCTATTCCTTTGGGATTGTCCCAAGTTCCTCTCCTCCAATTCAACTATGTGTTAAACTATGTATGTGAATTTCACTTTATGTATTGGATTTTGTATTATGTGATGTACTAGTGTGATAGTTGGATTGTTTTCATCGCATGTTTCGATTCTAAGTATTTCGTGCACTACCCGATGATGTACCCGTTGTCTGTATTATACCCGTCCGCACACTATCCGGAACCCGATTTCTACCCGTCCGTAGAAAATGCTATTTGCTACCCATACCCTACCCGATTTTACTACCTGTGCCTGCAGTGCAGGAGAAAAAATATTAGGGTAGGGTATGGGATGACCTACTACCCGCCAACCCAACCCGCTTACACCCCTAACAGGGGATAGAAGAATCCGAGGAGCTCGAAACACTAGCGCTCCAATCCGCCTCCGGTGCTGGGAATTTTTTAAATAATATTATTTTAATTCAAATTGCAACATTAATACACGATTTTAAAAATTGCAGAAATAATATCCGGCCGCCAAACCGTTTGACGATAATAGGGTCGCCGCCAAACGATTTGGCGATAATATGGTAGTCGCCACACGGTTTGGCGACTATACCGCATCTCAAGATGTCGGCCGGTGATGACAAATTGTCGCCAGTCAGGAGTGGTTGCACACCGCTCGGCGACTCATCGAGTAGTAGCTAAGCCGTTTAGCGACTACTAGTAGTCGCCGAGCGGTGTGGCGACTACTCAAGAGTTGCCGAGCGGTGTGGCGACCATCGCCAATACTGTTGAGCGTAATAACGGTCTGTCACAAGGCCGCTGTCATGTAAAACGAAGAAAAGGAGCGGCAAGGTACGAGGCGATCGGCAACAAGGGAGAGGAAGAGAGGGAGAGGAAGGAGGAGAGAGAGGGCAAGGAGAGGAGAGAGAGAGGTCACAATGGAGAGAGAGAGGGGAGGAGGCCATGGGAGGGGAGAGAGAGAGAGATCGCTGAGAGAGAGAGAGAGAGAGGAGGAGAGGAGGAGGAAGAAGGAAGGAGGAAGAAAAAAAGAAAAAAGGTATTTTTTTAATTTTGTTATTAAATTTGTGTAGTGTAAAATAATTTAGATATTTTGTCATATTAGGAAATGTAGAAATTTTAGATATTAGAAAATGTTAGAAATTTTAGGAATTTAGATATTAGAAAATTTTAGAAATTTTAGGAATTTTAGAAATTGTAGATTTTAGAAATTTTAGGAATTTGAGATATTAGAAAATTAAGAATTTAGAAATGTTAGATATTAGAGATTTTAGATATTAGAATTTTGAGATAATAGAAATATTAGATATTGATACAATATCGATGTTTATGCAATATTAGAAATTTTAGATATTAATGCAATGTCGATACTAGAGATTTTAGATATTGATGCAATATTAGAGAGTTTAGATATTGATGCAATATCGATATTAGAAATTTTAGATGCAATATTAGAGAATTTAGATTTTGATGCAATATAGCGATTTTAGATTGTTCGCATAAAATGCCTAAGCATGATAATTTTCTTATTTAGGAGGAATCGTTAATTTAGATATTGATGCAATATAAAAATTAATTTTGTTTAGCTAGTGATATTAAACGTTAGTGGTGATATAGAAATTAATTTTGTTTATGTCGTCGCAAAGAATGTCGGATGCAAAGTGAAATTTAGGGTATATTATGGCGATGGTGAAATAAAAATTGGGCGTAATGGTGTTGATTTGAGCAGCTTTTATAAATACAATGGCGAACACTTATGTCCTCGATAGAGTTAGCATCCGTGATATAAAGCTTTGTTGACCAAATATTTTTATTTGGATGCAAGTGTTTACTCTGTTACCATTCAAGTCGATTCACGCCGTAGTAAGGGTGACCCGCTCTGTGGGAGTTGAAGAAAATAGATCGGACGTACTTGTGGCGTAAATGGTTAAGGTGGTGCAAGGGATCTAGCCTTGAATGTGTAATGTCTGGTGCAAAGTGGCGTGTTCTAGAGAAGAGGTGATTATTAGCGACGCGGGGTAAAGCAAAGACGCCGGCCACAAATTTAACAATTTCAGTAGTGGTGGCGGCCGAGGTAGCAAATGAAGATGATAACAGGATGCAAGACACGCGAAGGTCGGGCAGATGAAGGGGAGGAAATCGAGCAAATTGTTGATCAATTGGAGTTGGTGGACCATATGGCGAGGTAAGATGAAGTGAAATGTTGGAGTGTGATGATGACATCGACGAAGATGAGGAAGAGGGAGGAGATGATGAAATGCATAGTAGTATCGGGCAACGGATGTACCCATCCTCGACGAGTGGAACAGAAAACAAAGCTAGTATGGAAGTTTTGTGGGGGCATGAGTCGCTGGGGAGTATGGTAGCAATGCCGTTAATTTGAATCAAGTTTTCGCAAACAATTCGAGTTGAAGTTGGCGGTGAGGGGTGTGGGCACTATCGCAGCAGAGAGAGTTCCGAGTTGTTTTGTCCACCGAGATAGATACACAAATGAAGTGCGAACCGAAGGATGTGAATTCGAGTACATGCTTACAAACCGAAGCGAGACATTTTGGATTGCATCACGGTAGATGGGCACACATGCAGACTAGAAAATGTTCTCGTGAAACACCGCAACTTGAATGCGGCCAGTAATCGCTAGCGTGATGTTCAATGAGATCATCGAGAAGCGGGACATTGAGTGTTCTTATATTCGAAAGCAATCTTGAGAACATTTAAGTACCGGATAAGTTACTCGATGGCTCGGCGGCGAAGCAAAAGGCATTAGAGAAGAGGTTTGGCACATATGAGGCTTCAGATTGTAACCTACCTCGTGTGCTTGATGTCTTGAAGGAAACCAACCGCACGCATAACCGCTTTTGAAGAAAGTGAAGCGGATGGTAACGGGTCTCGATATTTCGTCGAGCTTTTTTTCACGGGTCCTTGCATTGCGCTATTCAGTACTACCGTCCATTCATTGTCAAGCGCCGATGGTACATTCTTGATCGGGAAATACAAGGGGCCGATTCTAACGGCAATTGCAATTGATGGGAACAACCACATACTTCCATTGGCCTTTGCATTTGTTGAGGGTGAGAACCGGGATAGCTGGCTGTGGTTTTTCAGACATTTGAAGTTCGGGGTAGTTCGTGATCGGTCCAACGTGTGCATCATCCATGACCGCCATAAAGGTATCATTTCGGCAATTAAGACTCTACAGGAGGACCTTGATGAGCCTTTTCCATGGCGTGACATGCGTAATGTGGTGCATGAGACATTTGGGAGCAAATTTTTCAGCGGTTCAAGAGTAAGAAGTCGATGAACCTATTTAAGAGGTTATGCAAGCGTAACCGTGCACGTAAGTTCAACACGATATTGGCCGAAAGTTGGACAAGCACACTACCGCACGATTGAAGAGTCAAGAAGCAACCAAGAACGCCGAACGATTGCCCACCCAAAAGGCTATCACCCCTGAGCGCCGATCCTCCAAATCGAGGAGACGATCGTCAAGAAACATTAAGTGTTTCTCGACCGGATAGAGGCGGAGCTGCTGGAGAAGTGGGCATTGCTCCATGACACCGGAGGCGCCAAAGTTAGTATACTAAATTAACATAGTCGTGACGATTGAACAATTAGAGTTATCGTGGTAATCGATATGTTTGAACAGTTCGTGTCATGACAACGAATATAGCCGAGGTTTACAATTGGGTCATCGAGGCTGCGTCCGCTACCACTTATGGCCATCCCGAAGGCATGCCGCACGGCATCGTTGGGTACTTCGAGAAAAGGCATGCGAGGTCATCTTCGCATGCCACGACATTGCAAACGCCGATCTTGGCGCGGATGATGGCCTACATGGAGGAACGCACCAAGAAAGCTCAACAGCATATGGTGCGTAGCCGAGTCACCGAGTACCGCTCAAGTGACTCTCTGGTGTAAAGGGGATTGGGAACCGACACGTTATTACACACGAGGTTAACTTAGGCCAAGGGCCTTTGGATGGTGTGAATGCACCGCAACAAGCCAAGACTTCTTCATATTCCCCGCCGCATGTGATCACAGCTTGTGGGCAAATTGGGATGAACACGGCGCGACACGTGTCCACTTTCTACTTGAAGGGTCATCTTTGTCAATACCGGTCCGGTGAGTTCCGTGGTTTTCGAGCACAAGGTGATTTCACCGCCATTAACACAGATGTGCGCATATGTTCTCGGATGCAAATTTGCGGAGATGTGCACCAGTAAAGGCTAGCCGTCCACAGCCTAAGCGCGATTCGCAATGACATGGATGAATCAAGTGGGTGGCCTGTTAGGAGGTGTTCTCGGGCGGTGAGTACGGGCACAAGGCAACGCAATGCCATTAGTGTTATGTATTGAATTATGTAATGTGTATTCAATTGTGTAATATGTACCATTTTATCCTATGTTAGGTATTTGCAGTATGTTGGACCTTCCATCATGTTTATGTAGTGAATTATGTAATTTGTATTCAATTTCATGTAGCGTGTATCGCTTTTATCTACGATTGTACCTTTCGTCATGTTTTTCTATTGAATTGCGTAATATGTTTGTCGCTTGTTTATTTACGCCCAACTCTTCGATCTTTTGATTTACATTACTAATCGTCATCGCTTTTCTGCTTACTTGCAGGATGGAGCACCGAGCCCGAGTCACTCCTTGACTCTTCGTTGGACCGACGGCACCGTGCGTTAAATCCACACCACACGGGCCTTGAGCACGTGCCTCTGCAAGGGTCCGTGTGCAGCCGAGACCTTGGCGGCTCCACCCAGCCTTCTACGCCGGTGAGTTGCACTACATTTACAAGTTTCATTGCTCGCACAATTGCATTTCTTCTAACAATTGAATTTACATGTCGATAGGTTAGCGCGGCCGGGTTGCTTCCCTCGTCAAGATGATCGAGGCCTCACCCGAGGACGTGGCCGAGGTTGAGGCCGAGGATCTGCAGAGGGCGACGACGATCCGAGAGCGGCCACGGCGCTTTTGCTCGGCCGAGCCTCATCGTCTTGTCTCGGTGGACCGCTGGCGCCGGAGACGCACACTTTCCACCGCTGCTCGTGGAGGTGACGGTCACCGCAGACGCCGCCATGCTTATGAGGTTGCCGATCACTGGGCACCGATCGGACCCTCGGTGGCTCCTCATGAGTGGCGGTCGACTGCAGAGAGGTTCACGGAGTGGTCGACACTAACCCGGCGATACCCTCGCTAGGAAGAAGCACGGCCGTTGAGGAGGTGGTCGCCCGGCCGAGGTGAGTGCTTGTACGTATATATGTTATTCTAATTTTTTGTAACATTATTAACATATTACTATACGCTAATTGTCACAGGTGCAGCACATGGCGGCGGACCCCACGCCGTACCAGGTGGACCGACACTTGGAGGCCTACCTGCTTTGGTTGTTTGGGATGGTCATGTTCACGACCACGCACGGAGACAACGTCGACGCACGGTGGATAGCCTACGCACGGGCTATCGCGACGCCGCCGACCTGCACTCAGTCCGGCCGGTGTCACGGGGTTGGCGGTTCTTCTTGCACGCATCGCGCCCTTTGCGACGCGTGCGTGAAGCTGAGCAAGACCGCCAACCTGACTGGGATGCCTCTACTCCTCCAGCTTTGGTCGTTCGAGCGCTTCCCAGTGGGTCGACCCTTGGTCTTCCCGCGAGTGTACACCGCCAAGATGTACGGGGGCGACGACATCGACCGGCCGACCGTGGGCTCGCTTTGGACTCGGCGACGGGTAATTATTTTCTTGACTTGCATTTATCAATTTTTATTTGCAATGATGTGCTTCAACATATTTTTTCCTTTTGCGCCCACGGTGGGAGGGAGCGCAGTGCGTTAGCGCACCACTCCTTCACGGAGCGTTCGACCACCGCAGCGCGGCGGTGGTGTGGGACCCTTATAGCGAAGCGCCGTGTCCACGACGTGAGCCGCGCACTGGGATCTCGGCGCTTGCGGTAGGGACCAGGTTTCGGGCGACGACGAGGAAGATCGTCCTCGACGCTCACGTGGAGGACTACGCGCCGCACCGAGTCCTCAGACAGTTCGGCCTACGACAGCCGGTCCCCGTTCCTTGGGGGGATCGTGTACCGTCGGCAGTACACACGTGAGTTATCGGAACTAAAATATGTGAAATAGTTACGTCGTATGTCTAATAATTTCGATTTCTTTTGTGGTCGCCACCCATGGCCCTCAAGAGCCCGCCCACCTTGCTACAGAGGATGGAGCCGTGGGGCCTTGATGGGCGGGCGCAGCGAAGACGTCGTCGATGAGGCCACACCCACGACGACTCGTCGCACCAGCAGATCGCTACCTTGTACGCGCTCCCGGACGCGTGCGTCTCCTCATTGGTGGAGGAGGCTCGGCTCATACAGACGCCTTAGCGTGGTCGACTTGTACCCGTGCGGGCGCAGAGCGCCATGCACGCCATGGTAAGTATTAATTTTGTAAATTACATTGTGTATTCTTGACGCTATGTCCATATGCATATCACTTTCTCGTGTGTGGCAGGTGGACCACGCTAGGAGCTACACACGACGGGTCCAAAGGTCTTGTCCGAGCACGGACGGAGTTGCCATCTCGCCGACGAGATGGCAGAGGCCTCGGGACGCATGGTGGCCGGCCTGGGCAGGATCGTGGAGCTGGGTTCTTGTCGGCACGTCGACGCTACCTATCGTGCCACCTCGAGACCGCCGCGCGTGCCTACACACCCCACAGCGACCCCAGCTCCTCGTTACACAGCGGAGGCGGAGTGCAGCTTCCACACCTTTGCCTCCGCCCAGCGTGGCCGGAGGTCCGGCCGGCAGCACCACGCGCCCCACCATGGTCCCCACACCGTAAGTCGAGCTACTTACGCTGAGTTTTTGCATCACGAACTACAATTAAAAGGTATTATCCGAACGCGCAGCTACGTTGAGGTGGAGGCCGATTCTTCGACCACGACTCCTCGCCACGCCGAAAGGTGAGTTCTTCGCGACGATTCTTATTTGGTGCACGATTATCGCTTGCCTCGACCGACGCAGCGACGCAGCCCCTGCAAACCACATTGGCACGCACGCCCCTGCACCAACACAGATTCACGCGGCCGGAGTTCAAGACCTTAGGGTACACGTTGCCTCCCGCGGCCGTCGGCCACAAGAATACGTTAAATTCTTCGGACTACGGCGGCGGTGCCATCGCAGAGCGGCGGGGCCATCGCAGCGCCACCCTCGCCCTCTTGACGATGCACCTCCTCAAAGACGAGGTCAAGAGGGTCATCGAGGAGGGTGGGGCCGACTAGGGACTCGTTGATAGGTCATGTCCTACTTTTGTTCTTACTTTGTACTATTCTACATTGTTTAGAGTGTTGTTCTCGCTTTGTTACTTTGTTCGCATTGTTTTACAATGTTAATAGTGATGTTCACGCTTTTTACCTTCCGATATCAATGCGACATGACAACGCCGAACGCTGCGGCTTTCGGACCGATTCGACAACACGCGGCCCACTTTTTCAGATCGATTCGACAACACGCCGCACGTAATGCTTTCTCGAGCGAGGCCACGAACGCCGCAGCGCGGCGTCTCGTCAGGTCTTCTGCTGCCGCCCATGTCCCGTGTAAAGGGGGAGACGGCGGGGGCCCGGGACGTCCTCGTCTCGAGGGAGACGTCCTGTTCATCCGCGGGAGGCCCGCCACGCCCCGTGTAAAGGGGAGACGTGCCGCCGAGGTGGATCGGGCGGGGGCACGGGACGCCCTCGCTCGGAGGGGGACGTGTTTATAAGAGGACTCTCCAGAGGAGAGCCGAAGCACCTCGATTTCTGCTGAACATTCTTCCCCAAACACCGCAATCGCTCCACATATCCTCATCTTCATCCCGTTCCTTGCCCCCAAAGACTATGTCTCAAACGGCGAGCTCTGTAAATCGGAGGGCTCGTGCACTTGCCAATGCAAGACAGGTCGAATGTCCCAACTGCCACGTGCAAGCTAATGTGTTGTATGCTAACACTCGCGAAAATAATGGGCGAGTGTTCTACAAGTGCCCTTTTTTCTCTGTAAGTGAAAAGCTAGTTTGATTCTTTCTTGTGCACACCATTTGTTCTATTCGAGTTGTGTAGTTGTTCTGCGATATCTCATTTCTTCCCACGGCCCAATGCTTATTTACGCCATCACGAGACTGCAGGTGCCAATATTTCGATTGGGCGGACACCATGGACACCTCGAGGAGCGCCCTACAACCATTGTACCACAGAGGATGCAAGACCTTCTATGGAGGAGAGGATGGACCCTATGCTTGAGCAAGAGGTCAACATGCCGATGTTCAAGATGGAGCGATTTTAGATCATATGAAATGGTTAGAGAAGATTGTATATGTGGCTATCGTTCTTGTATTGTACTCTATTCTTGCGAAGTAGTTAATTTCGTGCAAAGGGGCGAGTTGGTCACGCATGTCTTTCAAGTGGTTTCAGATATCATATCTTCATGTATCTCAGATGTTACATGTTAGCGTGCTTTAATTATAATATTTTCGTGTGATATGGCTGTCTAAACCGGGTTCCAAAGCTTTAATTCTAAAGGTCACCGAATAGGGTTAGTTAGTTCGATTTTCTGCGCTACTAGTTCACGGCTTCTCAGCAGAGACGACAACACGCCGCACCACGCCGCCGTAGAGACGACAACACGCCGCACTTCGCCTGATCAAACGACAACACTCGGACCACGCCGCTCTCGCCGAGACGACAACACGTTGCACCCCGCTTTTGATCGAGACGACAACACTCGACCACGCCGCTGGGCAGAGACGACAACACGCCGCACCCCGCTTTGATCAAACGACAACACACTGGACCATCAGCCGCTCGCCGAGACGACAACACGTTGCACCCCGCCAGATCGAGACGACAACACGCCGCACCCCGCCAGATCAAACGACAACACGCCGCACCACGCCGCCGCGAGACGACAACACGCCGCACCCCGCCAGATCAAACGACAACACTGACCACGCCGCCGGCAGAGACGACAACACGCCGCACCCGCCAGATCAAACGACAACACTGGACCACGCCTTCTTTGCCGAGACGACAACACGTTGCACCCCGCCAGACCGAGACGACAACACGCTACACCCCGCCGATCGAACGACAACACGCGCTTTGATGATGGGTGACACGCCGTTCGAGTAACCCTCACCACCACTATAAAACATGGCCGAAGGGTAGACATCCAACACAAACCAAACCAAAGAATCAACGCCACCGAATCTACACAAATTAGGACACAATGTCATTCTATCGCCTCTTCAAAGAAGCGTAAGTCATCCCGCCGAATATCCGGATGCGAAGAGCGCCGACGCTTCAGCTCACGGAGTTGCCCGACCAAAATGCGATCAAGAACCTACCGCGAAGATTGAGCATCTACCCATAGAGCGACGGCCGCCACTCATCATCACGCTTGTTCGCACCTACAAGGTAAACCTATTGGTGTCCACACAATACAGGTAACACTACCATCTCATGCATCGTTCTTTCTTTTCTCAAAGACGAGGGCGGTGTTGCTTCTTCCAATGGATCGTGGCCGAACGACGCGTGACTCACGAATTTCTCAACAACCGCCACGACAACCACCCCGCTTCGCTCGAGAACTTCACCGGTGGGAGAGGCCAGATATGTCCTTTTCTAGATCGACCCGAGCTCGTGGGCGGTGTGCGAGGGCCAACCAATCGGTGAGTTTCATGCGTTATACTCATGTTAGTCTCACAAATTAGTAGTTCTAAACATTCATCGCACAGGAGTTCAAAAGGACACTTTCAACATCAACAAGTCAAAGGAGGAACCTCCTCCAGGCCACACCAAAGCCCCGACGCTTATGTAACATGGCTCGGAGGCAATGGTTGATACCGCCACGGTGATCTAGCGGACGGAGATTCTACCTGGTGCCCTTGCCCGAGGATGAATGGTGCGGCTATTTCAACGGGTGGACCCGAGACGCACCACCCACATCTCGAGCAACTTGCATGGGATAATCGGGGAGCAACCTCTCCGTGGTGCCACTACCCGTAAAAGCTGGACTCGAAAGACGATACGGTGTTATGCAACCACCAAAGCATGCATACATTGATTGATCGCAGGCACGCTTCCGGTTGTCCAAGCATAAGCCCAACACACACCTCCTGCACCATATAGTGGAGTCGCGAGCAGAACAGAGAAAGCGCCCGCATGTCTCCGACAACGGCCAACACAAGAGAGGCGCAAGAGGTTCCTCCTCTCAAGAAGAAGGGACAAGGAAAGCAATGGCCGAGGTCCGCACCACGCAACAAATCCTCGACGCGCGCGGACCATCCGGAACCCGTGGTATTAACATAGGGACGCCGAATCGGATGACATGCCCATATGGGAGGCGTAAATCCACATAAAGAACAACCAAAATTTAAGTCTTATACACCGAGACGACGGCATAGGCCACCCAATCGGCGATAGCTGGAGCATCGCGAACCCCATGGAGTTCTTTCATAGTAGGGATTGAGCGGTGTCCGAGAACAAATCGCAAAATTAGAACGGGTCGTAATATGCGAAAATGTATGACATCATTCGTCTGTACCCAGATAGGCGAACGATCATTTGTTCCACCACGACTAACAAAGATGCTTTCCTTATTAACCTCACATCGTTGTAATGCCCATGTAATATAATATAATCTAATCTATTGCTTATTTTCTCATCGAACTTTCTTGTATGTGCCCTTATATATGTTCAACAAATAATTTAAGTGTTCATAACATGAGTTGTTGTCGACCATAAAATTTTGAAAATTCCTGTCTGTGATGTTCATAACAATAAAAATGAAATTTTCAAATGTTCATAACAATCAAATTTTATTGTTTGAATTTAAAAACATTGTTCAGATCTTCAAATTATTTGAAATTTTTTATGGTAATATCACTGATTTATCAGGAACCTCCATAAAAAATTTCAAAATTTTCCGACGTCGTGGTTGTCCAATTTAATTTTTATACGTGCTTTCACGATTCTACCATGAGTGCCTTTTCCGATTTCGCAACAAATGGCCGCCTAACGTCTGGCTATCTCGCCCATACGTAAGTGGTAGCTCGATTATGAGGCCGCCTTGAATTTTTCCGTAATTTTGGACCGTGTTCGCCCGTCATGGGCAACGAAACCCCTTAGTGCCCACGATTTCCGTGGTTTCAGAGCAGTAAGTGCCTTTTCCGACTTTCGCAACAAAATGCCGGAGGAACGCCTTGCTATCTCGCCCATATGTAAGTGGTAGCCAAGACCGCAGAGGTAGGCCTTCATTTATTCCGTCTTTTTAGACCGTGTCTAGCCTATTCATGCGGGCTATGAAAATACGAAAGTGAGATGCGATCACTAATCTAACAAAAATAATTCTTCCCGTCTATTACATGACAAGAGTTTTTTAGTTTTTTCTGTTTAATATAACAATTATTGCATAAACAGTTCACAACAAAATTTACTTAAATATTAAAATTTATGCAAGATATCGCCAAACAGCTTGAACGACTACTAGTAGTCGCCCACCGCCGGCGATTACTAGTAGTCGCCAACCGCTTGGCGACTACTAAATAGTCACGAATGTGTGGCGACCACTACCTCACGGCGATAACCGGTTGCCACCGTCACACCGGCCGACACGGGATTACGGTGATAGTCGCCAAACCGTGTGGCGACTACCATATTATCGACAAACCGTTTGGCGACGACCTATTATCGCTAAACGGTTTGGCGACCGGATATTATTTCGCAATTTTTAAAATACGTATTAATGTCGCAATTTCGAATTAAAATAATATTATTTAAAAAAAAAATTCCCGGTGCCGGCGATTCCACGCTCGGATCCACCGACCTAGAGCTCCACCGCTCCCAGGCCTCCTGCGGCGGCGGTTGCGGCGCGAGGAGAAGCGCCTCCTTCCGGCGGGTTCCTGATCTGGAAGGCGTCTCACCGGCTGATTCTTGGGGGGTCCTGCGCCCGGACCTGCAGCGATCTGGGAGGGGGCGGAGACGGAGATCCCAGCGTGCTAAAGCCCAATTCGTGGGCTTTTCCGGTGGGGAGAGGCGGAAGGTTCGGGCTTTGGTCTCGCCGTGGTGGGCGATCGGATTACTCCCGGCGGCGGCTTGGCTTCTTTATCCCCGTCGTTGTAGGAGAGCTGGCGCCCGCAGGGCGAATGAGATACAACAGTGCTTGCTTGTACACTTGTTCATGTGTTTATTTGTTTCCCAGGTTTATCCTGGCTTAAAGCATCAATTTTTCCGCTCAATTTAAGGGCGAAGACAGTTTTTTGTTACTGCTTGCTGGTTTCTATCGAATAATCTGCTTTGGAAAGCAACCAAAAGAAAAAAAAGAAAAACAAAATGTTAAAATTAGAAGAAAAGGAAGGGAAATTTTTTTGAGTGGGAAAATGGCTGTATATTACAAGTTCAAGAGTGCCAGGGACTATGACTTGATCCTGATCGAGGGGCAATTCATCTCGGTTGACAACCTGAAGGAGAGGATTTTTGAGTCCAAGCATCTTGGCAGAGGCACTGATTTCGACCTTATGATCTCGAATGGGCAGACCGATGAAGGTTGGTTCTTTCTCAGCGAGGGGCCTTTGTTTGATTTCTTGTGTGGGTATATGTATGCAAGCAAGATGATAGGGAGAGACAATATTGTGATAGACTCAGGTTATAATTTTACTGTTTGCTCTATGTATGGTAAACCTGAGGCTGTTTGGTTCATGCACTTGAGGTCTGCATTGCCTCAGTTGTGCATAACGAAAATTAAGTATTTATTTAGTTGGTATTTGGTTTAACCTTGCCTGCCTCAAATTTTCCTTACACGTTGAGTCTACCAATACATGACGGACAGGGTTGAATTGTTGATGTTGGAGGATTAGCTATAAGCTGTGCTTGGACTCTTAGGGAGAATTTTAACATTTTTGCAATCTTAAAAAAAAACTGTCAAAGTTTAGCAATTTTAATGGGATGTTGGGAGCATGAACCAAATATTGCCTTGAATTCTAGTAAGCTAGTTTCGGTGCAAATGGCACGTTGTTTGTGTACATTGCCAAGCAACCATTCCAGATTGTATTGTAGGGCCCAATTGAAGTAGTATTTGACCGTACCACTTAGAATTTAGTTACATGCTAGTTTAGCAGTTTAGTTTGAAATATCTTTGATTTTTTTGGGGGATTCGGGATGGTGTTATAGAGTTGAGGTATTACATAAATTATTTTCCTGTGACATTTGTACTTTCAGAGTATGCCGATGAAGCTACTATGATACCAAAGAACACATCGGTATTGATTCACCGGATACCAGGACGACCAAGGAAGCCTATTGTCACAGAACCCGAAGAGTACTGTCTTCCATCTTTTATTTCATACTTAGTCCACATCATACCTCATAATTCACCTTACTCACGAGTGAAGAGTCAACCGCATTTTAGTTATCTGAAGGGACAGGCCTTCAATTTGTATGTTTGACTGGATCGTGTGACTCAATATGGTCCATGTCAGGGGTTAAGGTTTATTAGGGAACATAATTTGAGATGCACATCTGTTTCTGCAGGACAAAAGCTGCAGAAGAAGTCATGCCTTCTGGTAGCACTTTTCTTGATGATTCATCTGTGAAATACGTAAGAATAACACTTTCTAGTCTGAGTTACTATTTATCTCCGGCAAAATCTGCCATTGCAATTTTATTTGGATGTTTGAGCTACAGTTGTTGTCTATTAATCCAGGGAGCTGATACTCAAAGTATTAAAATTGCAGCCTGAAGAATCTGAGTGGGATGATGAGTTTGGCAAGGCTTTATATGTTTCTGATTCAGTGTTTTCTCAGCCTGCTAGCCAGGCAGTTGATGCTTCTGAAAATAAAGTTGAAGAAGATAGTAAAATAAATGCTCTTATTGATACAGCCGCTCTTGACTATAGGTGAGTGACCTGCTGGGTTAGATATTCACTATGTGGACTGCCTGAATGACTATTAGTTTTATTATTCATACTAGGGGGAGGTAATGCTAATGTAATGTTGGTTATAATCATTTAACTGGATGGTCATGTTTTCAGCCAAATCCCTGATGGGTATGGTGCTGGTAGAGGCTATGGCAGAGGGATGGGTGGAAGAATGATGGCTGGCTGCGGTTTTGGTAATTCTTCATACCTTTTCTGTTGTTGTTGTTTTTTTTCAAGATTTAAATAGACCAATAGAGCTTAGAAGTAGCATCAGTAGCATTGATCTTTGTGACTTGTGCGGAAAGTGCTATGTTCACCTATACTTATGCAAGTATGCAACATGGATACCTAGTGGTATTATTTTTTGTGAAAGTAACTGTTTATATAATGCTACCTAAGAGATACATATATTCGTTAGATTGCATGTTTTCTGACATGCTGTGTCGCCGTTTTGGTTTCTTATGATTCCCCCCTTTGATATTCTCAAGGACGTGGGCTGGAACGCAGGATACCTCCTGCAGGCTATGTTTGTCATAGATGTAAAGTACCTGGTATGTTGGCCACTCATCAAATCTTTGGCAATGGAATATTACGCTTTGTTTTCACTCAACTAATCTTGTTTTGCAGGTCATTTCATTCAACATTGCCCAACAAATGGTGATGCTTGATTTGACATGAAAAGGATGAAACCCCCTACTGGCATTCCAAAATCCATGTTGATGGCAACTCCGGATGGCTTGTATGCACTGCCAAGTGGGGCTGGTGCAGTTTTGAAGCCAAATGAGTGAGTGAAAAAAAATATATATCTCGTTATTTTTTGTAATGACTAATGCTGCATCTACTTGGGGGCAAAGACCAATTAACTTCATCTTATTTTGTGATAGAGCTGTTTTTGAGAAGGAGATAGAGGGCCTACCCAACACCTGCTCTATTGGTGATCTTCCACCAGAGTCACGTTGCCCAATGTGTAAAGAAGTAATGAAGGATGCCGTTTTAACTAGTAAATGCTGCTTTAGGAGTTTCTGTGATAAATGTAAGCTGTGCTTGTAATAACCTATTTGTTTGCACACTGTTGCGATTGACACTTCTGCCATAAAATATGAGTGGTGTTTTGCTGTATGGAACCTGTTCCTTTTCTCAATATCTTTACTTCCAAGTTTCGAACAAACATGCTTTTCAATGGGCTGACATGCTATTGTGTTTTGGTGGCAGGCATTAGGGACTACATAATTAACAAGTCAATGTGTGTATGTGGTGCCACAAGCATATTGGCAGATGATCTTCTTCCCAATAAAACTCTAAGAGAAACCATAAGCTGCATATTAGAGGCACCACCAACTAGCAGCACAGAAAATGTTGGAAGCATGGCGCAAGTACAGGGTACATGCATACATCTATCAGTTATATCGGATAATTTGTCTCTATCACAGTTAGAAACTGATGCTAGTATCTTGTGTAGACTTGGAGTCAGCTCTACCTGTACAAACCAAGGTTAGGTCTCCTGCTGTTTCTGCTGCTTCAAAGGAAGAGCCTAAAGCACCCACAACTGTAGAAGAGTCTCCAGTTGCTAAGAGCCATAGTGGAGTGAAAGCTATCGTTGATGTGAGTTCTTCGGATCAGAAGGGTACCACAATTCCAGATGTCACTGAAGGGACAATGGAGTCTAAGAATGTGAAAGAAGATAAACCACCAGAAGTGATTCCTGTTGCAAAAGAGTCACAGGAAAAATTGCCTGCAGGCGAACAAGGTGAAAATCTTTCAGTCATGCTCGTTTCCAGCTAACCCTTGCCTGTGATGCAGCCTCACTGCTATTTCAATTGCTAGAGGATTACAACATTTTTATGGTCAAATTAGTCAAAAATTTATCTTGTTTAAGAATAGATATGAGGACCGACTGTATGATATTAAATCTTGGAAGAGTATGAATTAGTTGAATGTGTTACCAATTGTTTTTGTTTTTTTTTTTTTTGCCAAAGTGTGTGCATCTTTCAACTATTTCTGTTCCTTGAAATAATGAATTTTTTTTGTGGCTTCAGCAGTAAAGAAGGAGGCACGTGCACCAGGAAGTGGTAAAGTAGCAGCTTAAATAAACGGAATACTGTTGCCATATTTTTAGATTGCACCATACAATTTATTGGTTAAACCGGTGGCGGAGCTTGGGCCTAAAATTAGAGGGGTCAACACTAAATGATACATGAACTAGGCAATCTAGATGTGGCCACTTCAAAGTCTTAACTAATAAAATGGCCTAAATACCTTGGCCCCAATGAAGCTCGTCAGTAGGGTTATACTTCATTTTACTTGCTATTTATTCAAACATTGCTTATTCTATCTACAGCTGAGGAACAATGGAAGAATTATCAAGATTTTGGAGCTGAAAGTTTTGCTGGAATGCCTTTGGGTCCGACAGGAGGTTTCAACCTTTACTGGGGAGGAGGGGTGCCATTGCCAATGACATGGGTGCACCATTTCCAGGTCCCATGCCTTACATGGGTTATCCACCAGGTCCATTCGACCCTTTTGGTGCTGGGGTTATCCGGCAAGATCCATTTATGCCCCTGGGATACATGATGCCAGCAGTTCCTAGGTATATCTTTTAGCACCATTTGGATTTTCTGGGAAGGAATTTGTAAATGATTAATTGCAGATGTATTAATGTTCTTTTGACCTCTGGAATTTAAGAGGAACGTATAACCTGCGAACTTTGTGGCTGTATTTCTCCAGTTTGGGGGGAGATGAGTATTGTCCATGTTTTACTTCTTTGGTTAACAACTTCCGATTTCCACCCTTGTCTTTCCATAGATTGGCTACTACTATGGTCACTGCTGAAATCTCTTGAATAATTCATTTTCAGGGACCTTTCTGAATTAGCAGTTAACAGTATGGGAATGAATATGGGCCCACCAGTTGTAAGGAGGGACGAATTTGAGCCCAGGAAACCTGATCATAGGAGGTGTTGTGAAATGGATCGATTTAATGAAAGATGTTAGATACCCAAGATCATTTATTTGTTTTCACTCGGTATACTCTGCAAAAACGATATGAACAGCAGGTGCACTGTACTTTTAGATTTATCTAGTGCATCGGTCTATAAGTGCTGTTCTCTTTTTTTTCCATGTTCTGTTTGCCTTGTTATACTAGTCTATGTCATGGCCGAAAAGAGGGCATTTCATGAAGTACTTTCTGTTAACCCAGTAGGCCAGTACCCTACCACCTTGTATGATTTACATAATCTCTTCAATTTCGAAGAGTTAGCAGCTGGAATGAGGACCTGAGCTATTTCTACTACACTGAATGTTTCAGTTCTAATATATGAGCTGCTTCAGTCCTTGAATGTTTCAGTTCTAATATAGGAGCTGCTTCAGTCCTCCAATTTTATTGAGCTATCGCAATGTTAATCTCTGGAGTTAGGTTTTTCAGGGGGAGGGAGCTGGACAATTCCTGCGGGAGCGAAACAGGGGAGCCTCGAAGGGAAGCAAGGGAATCATCAGGAGCCATTAACGATAGTACCTCGATGAGGCCGAAGGCTGTATGTCTTGTCCTGTCAATCTATCATCTTGCATAGTTATGTACTATGGGCAGCAGCGGTAGCGAGGGCAGCGGCACTAGACTGGAAGTGGAAAAATACGTGGAGCCATGCATTTTGCACGGTTGATTCTGATGTTACCGAACAAGGAAGGCACTGTGTTACGATTCCTCTGCGCGCGTGCGCTTACTTGCGCAGATGCGATCGGGCAGCGTTCTTGGCTGATCCCAGTAATGGCGATATGCTCTGTAGCCGGTTGTCCGGGGTCACCAGAAGCAATCGCCGGTCCGTTTTGTGAGGCGATGCCTTATTGCCATGCCTGTTCTTAGTGTCCCTTCACGTTTTCCATCCCGTTTTCCCGCTTATCGTTGCTTTCCTGGGCTCGTGATTAGCGTTACAGGATAGCATCCACATGGGAGAAAAACATTTGTTTATGTCTTTACTGGTTATATTTTTCTTTGGGCTGGGATTGTTCTTTTAAGGTTTTTTTTTGGCTCGTTTTCCTTTTTTTTTCATGATTTGAAGGATCGCTGGCGCTAAATACCCCTGAACAATGTCTAGAAACTCTAATCGACACTAAACAGCGGAATAGATAATTGGAACAATACTAAACCCAGAGACTAAACCATGAGAATCAATCACAATAAGAGAGAGATCAAATACCAAAACCATCAATATTTATGGCATGTTTACGGGAATAATTAACTATTTGCCACTATTACAGAGTGTCACATAATGCTACAGTGATATGAATCACTGACAGGCTACAGTGATATGAGTCACAGAGTGGCAAATCTGTTGCCACTCACCTCATAAAAAGTGGCAAATAGTTAAGAGCCCCCATGTTTACGTTCCTTTACATGGAAGCACTATTCCCCACTGGATCAACTCCAATCTCTCTCTTCCCTTCTCTTTCTTCCTCTGTTGCGTTTGATCTTCTCGGTGAGAACTGTAGATCGGCACTGTAGCTACGAGATTTTGAACGCCTGCTGCTCGTTCCTTCGCTCGCTTGTACGCTGTTCTGCAGCCAGCCGCCGCCTTCCGAGCCAGTGCTCTAGTAAACCCTCGCCTCTCACGTCTCTCCTTTTTCTTTGATGGTGTGCGCCGCCAGCAGCTCTACTCGGTCTTCTCTGTAGTCGATTCCTTTTATAGCGTGAGAGACCACTTTGCGCATCGCCATGGGCTCCGTTCGTCGGCCTGCCTCGCCAACCTGGCCCACGCGCACCTGACGCCCTTGCATGCAACCTGGCCCACGCGCACCTGACTCCTTTGCATGCACCTGCTCTGGAAACCAAGCCGCGAGCTACTGTCCTGCACACATTCTGCACATACACACTAACACAGCATTCATGCCCTGCCTGCTAGTTCATGCACGAATACACTTACACTTGCAAACCTTCACGTATTTCATTGTTGACAAAACACCTCAGCACAAAATTGAAAATCAACAATCTCCCCTTGATGAGTGATTTGACAACAACAAAGAATTATCAAATTTACTCCCCCTTAACATAAGCTCTCATCACTCTGAACATAAGCAATACTCACTTTCAACTCTATGCAACTCTCACTAAGCAATACTCACTTTCAACTCTATGCAACTCTCACTCTCCCCCTTTGGCAAAACACATATCAAAAATCACACCAGAATGAAAATAAGCATATGCCATGAAATGCAAACCTAAAAAAAACATTGAAGATTATTCAAGGTGAACACAAATATTATAGCAATTCAAATCCACACTCCAAGATCCAGGAACTGCCCCATAGTCAAGTAGAAAGCACCAGAGTTGAGTAAGATGGTTATAAGATTACAATAAACTCATGGACAGATGAACAAGTACACTTGGGCAAGGTATTTAATATAAATAAAAATATCCCATGAGTTACATACCAGACTCACAATTATCTGTCCAACGCTGCTGTTTTTAATCACTTCCTTCTTCATAATTTTTTTTAATATATATATCACAAGCCCTGTTTGTTTTTACAGGTATGGCAAGGTTGAGCTTGCATCTTTTTCCTATATGGCAAATATTTTTATTGCATCTTGTCATGTGCAGGTATGGAGAGGTTGACCTCACATCTTTTTCTAGTTTGGCAAGTGACATTACATAGTCAATCTTGCATCTTTTGCCCTGCATTTTTATAAGCAATCCGAAGGACTCATCATGATCATCTGGCTTAAATACAAGAGGCTCAAAAAATACTTAAAAAATAGCCCTTGTGACAAATTTATTCAATCCAGTAGAAAACTGTAAGATCATAAACATCCCACTCTCTGCTAGTAGTAAAACAACTCAACTAAATTGGCATTGTCATGAAAAATTGTAATGTGAAAGTTCACTGCTATAGAATTAAGTATTCACCAAGTATAATAAACAATGCTTGTACTATATGATGTGCAAGACTATTCTACATGATATTGATGGAGTGCATGAGACCCAATTCCCCTCTCAACCGAGCAAACTCTAGAAAGCACAAAGGTTTGGTAAAAATGTCTGCCAATTGTTTTTCAGATTTTACAAAGATCAACTCAACTGTTCTCTTTTCAACATGGTCTCTAATGAAATGATGTTTAATATCAATATGCTTTGTTCTGCTATGTTGAACAGGATTTTTAGCCATATTTAAAGCACTTTGATTATCACACATCAACGGTATAGAATCATAATTAAGACCATAATCCAGTAAAGTAGATTTTATCCAAATGAGTTGAGCACAACAACTAGCAGCAGCAACATATTCAGCTTCAGCAGTAGATAACGCAATAGAGTTTTGTTTCTTTGATGACCAAGAGACAAGTGAGTTTCCCAGAAAAGAACACATACCTGATGTGCTGGTTCTATCAATTCTATCACCAGCAAAATCTGCATCCGAGTAACCAACCAAGTCTATAGAGGAAACACTGGAGTACCATAGGCCAAAGGAATACGTACCTTTTAAATAGCGAAGAATTCTTTTGACAGCCTGCAAATGGGACTCTTTGGGAGAACTCGATATCCGCACACTTACACACAAAGAAATTGTATGTCCGGTCTAGAAGCGCTTAAATATAAGAGAGCTCCTATCATGCTTCTATATTTAGTTGAGTCCACAGTGTACCATTTTCATCGAATCAAGTTTACGTAAATGACCATAGGTGTATCCAAAGTTTTGCAATTAAACATATAAAAACGTTTCAAAAGATCGTTGCAATACTTTGTTTGATGAACAAAAATTCCTTCGGCAGATTGTTTAATTTGCAAACCAAGGAAATGATTCAATTCACCCATCATACTCATTTCAAATTCAGTTGTCATATTTTGAGCAAAATCATTCACAAGAGTTTCACAATTTCCACCAAATATTATATCATCCACATAAATTTGCACAATTAGGAATTTGACACCCTTTCTTTGAATAAAAAGAGTTTTATCAACATGCCCCATAACAAATCCATTATCCAATAAGAATTTCTTCAGTCTATCATACCATGCACGTGGAGCTTGTTTTAAACCATACACAGCCTTTATAAGTTTAAACACATGATCAGAAAATTTTGAGTCCTCAAAGCTAGGGGGTTGTTTCACATAAACTTCTTCATTCAAATAACCATTTAAAAAAGCACTTTTTACATCCATTTGATTTAACTTGAATTTGTTGGAAGAAGCAAAAGCAAGCAATATACGAATAGAATCCAATCTAGCAACAGGTGCAAATTTTTCATCAAAATCAAGCCCTTCTATTTGAGAATAACCCTGTGCTACCAATCTCGCTTTGTTTCTTACAATTTCACCATTTTTATTTTGTTTGTTTTTAAAAACCCACTTAGTGCCAATTATGTGTTTACTAGGAGGAGATTCAACTAATTCCCAAACATTGTTTCTTTTGAAATTATTTAATTCCAATATGTATCATTCAAAGCTTCCTTCACATTTTTAGGCTCAACCAGCGAAACAAAAGCATGAGAGAGAAAAGAAATATTATTACCTCAACTCTTTGATCTTGTTGTTCTTTCATTGATATCACCTAACATTTGATCTGAGGGATGTCTTACCTGATGTATTCTTGCTGACCCACTTGGAGTTTATTCTGAAGCAGATGGTTCTTGATCTTCTTGTTGACTTGTGTCTTGAATTTCTGGTTGATGTGCTTCTTGAATTTCCTCTTGATCAGCCGGATGTTCATTGTGTTGTAGACAATCGTCGTGTGAATCAGCCTCTGTTGTATGCTCATAAATAGTCACACGAATGATCTCATATTCACTATCATCTTGTGGCATACCTACAAGTTCTGAAACAATTCTGGTTTGGGGAGCAGATTCATCAAAAGTAACATCAAATGACTCCTCGAGTCGGTTAGTTTCAACATTATAAACACGATATGCTCGAGAATTAGAAGCATAACCCATAAAAATTCCATCACAAGTTCTTGATTCAAATTTTCCTAGCACACCTCGTTTCTTTAATATGAAGAATTTACAACCAAATACACGAAAATATCCAATTTTGGGTTTCTTGCCAAACAGTAGTTCATATGGAGTTTTCTTAAGCAAGGGTCTAATGAGAGCACGATTACCAATGTAACAAGCAGTATTAATAGCTTCAGCCCAGAATTTCAAAGGAGTGTTATGTTCATGCATCATTGATCTAGCCGTTTCAACCAAAGTTCGATTCTTTCTTTCAACAACACCATTTTGAGGAGGAGTGTAAGGAGATGAAAATTGATGAAAGATTCCCTTTTCATTGCAAAAAACTTCAAAGTAATTGTTACGAAATTCAGTTCCTCTATCACTTCGAATATGAACAACATTAATATGAAACTGATTTAAAGCTTTCAACACCCATGCTTTGAACACACCAAACACATTGCCTTTTGAAGCCAAAAAGAACACCCACGAATACCTCGAGTAATCATCAACAATCACAAGGCAATACAATTTACCACCAACACTTTTACACCTTGAAGGCCCCATGGTATCCATATGTAACAATTCAAATGGCCTAACAGTTCTTACCTCATTTATGGAAGGATGGCCTTTTGAGACTTGCTTACCTTTCTTGCATGGATGACACACAGCATCTTTCAACAGTTTAACTTTAGGCAATTGATTCACAATGTCAAGAGAGCTAATTTTGGTAAGGTAATTAAATCCAATGTAACCTAACCGTCTATGCCAAAGCCAAGTGATATCAACAACTTTTGAAGCAACCAAGCATCTAACTGAAGAAATATTTGATTCAAAAGTAGCAACAAACACATTTCCAAAAGGTGCAATTTTAAAAACCAATTTATCATTACCATCTAGCACCATAGATTCACCAAAATCGAAACACACCCTGAAGCCTTTTTCAATTAGAGAATGAACGGAGAGCAGATTATATTTCAACGAAGTAACCAAACTCACATCATCCAAAAAGAAATTTTTGTTTAAAAGAATTGTACCTTTTGCAACAATTTTTCCTTTGGTATTATCTCCAAATAACACGTTACCACCATTCTCCACTTTTTCTAGACTTGAAAACAATTTTCTATTGCCAGTCATATGTCTTGAACAACCAGAATCAATTATCCACATGCTTTCAAGCCTTTTGCGTTTAATCTACGATGAAAAAGCACGCTTAGGCACCCAAATTTGGGGAGTGCTGTTGCTGTTTTTTAATAACTTTTTAGGGACCCAAGTAGTTTTAACACCGTTTACAGGAGAAAAACTTTCTGTTTGATTGCTATCAAGTGAAAGGTCACAAGACACCAATTTTCTTTGGTTTACAAGTCTATTTATACCAAAATGAGCATTGCAATGCTGCTGAAATTTTATTCCATTGAACTTATATCCATGATTACTGAAAGCAGAACAATTTCTAGCATAATGACCAAATTTACCACAATTGTAGCAGTTCACATGATGAAAAGTGTCCCAATATTTTGGACCCACATTAGCATTATATCCATGATTACTGAAAGCAGAACAGTTTCTAGCATAATGACCAAATTTACCACAATTGTAGCAGTTCACATGATGAAAAGTATCCCAATATTTTGGATCCACATTAGCATAGAAATTTACTTTCATGTGTCCAAATTTACCACACCCAAAACATCTCATATGTTTCTTTTCAGTCATCACGTTATCAGAAGGACGCAAAAGAACAGGTTTTTCATTAACCACATGAATTTTATCAGTGTTGTTCTTTTTATATCCTACCCCTTCCTTCATAAAAGAGCATTTAGAAGTATCTAAGATCATGTTTAGATTTTTCTCACCATTTGTCATCTTCTCCAAAGTAGCTTTCAAGTAATTGTTTTGTTGGACTAGATCAGGGCATCGAGTACAAAGATAAGCATAAGGACGCTTCTCCAGTTCAATTAATTTCTTTCTAATTCCAGCGAGATACTCACAAGAAAATTCCTTTGCTAACACATAAACTTGTTTCTCTAAAGTGGAAGAATTGTTTTCAAATGAGTTCTTTAAAGAATCTATCTCTTTTTGCAAAACTATGCAGTTGTCACAAGAAGATAAACTAGATTTCAGCAAAGCATTTTCACTTCTATAAAATTCACATGTCTCACAAGTGGTATTCTCAAGTTCAGCAATTTTTCTTTTTAGTTTTACACAAGAATCACAATTTTCACTCCTTTTATTAGAATCAAACTTAAGTTTCTCATTTTCTAGCTTCAACTCTTTGCACTTGTTTAACAATCTATTACAAATTTTTTCTTGTAATTTAAAAGCTTCATGAGTTTCAGAATCATTTACCTCATCTTCATCTTCATCATCAGTATCTTCACCTTCCGACGTTTCAAGACAAACGTCCCTCCCAACAAGACAAATATCTGCTATATCATCATCCTCTCCCAGTGTAGCCAAAGGATCATTGTCGTCCTCATCATCATCTGAAAAATCAAGCTCCTCCACCATGTTCAAGAACGCTTTTTGAAGTGATTTCTTCATCTTGGAACCTGAAAATTTCTTCTTTCGAAAAGGACTAGAGTTCTTGTTAGCGTTAACAATCTTTGGACAATCACTCTGATAATGGCCAAATTCTTTGCAATTGAAACACTTTATAAGATCCTTTTTGTTTTTTCCTAATTTGGTTTTCATGACATTTGAAATTTTCTGTGAAAGGCTAGCAAGTTCATCAAAATCCATGTCATCAACATCCTTTTGAGTTTCCTTTTCAACAACCTTTTGTTTATTTTTCTCAACAGTGGCAAGAGCAATAGGAACATCATGAGCATTATGATCAATTTGATTGAGGCCCATCTCATATATTTTTAAAGAACCAAGCAAAGCATCTAATTTCAATGTACTCAAGTCCTTAGATTCAGTGATTGCAGTTACTTTAAAGTGCCACACCTTTTGATCTAAAGATCTAAGTAACTTTCTACATTGATCTTCCTGAGAAAGCACTTTTCCAAGTGATGTAAGTTTGTTAACCAGTTCATTAAAACGAGCAGCAAAATTGTCAATGGTTTCCCCAGTTTTCATAGTAAACAGTTCATACTCACGAGTAAACAATTCAATCTTAGCATTTTTGACATCATTAGTGCCCTCATGAGTAATTTTTAATGATTCCCAGATTTTATGAGCAGTTTTCAGACTAGAAATCTTATTGAACTCATACTTAGACAAAGCACCATAAAAATAACTTATTGCTTTTTGATTCAGAGTAAAAAGATCCTTTTGTTCCTTAGTGGTAATACTCTCAGGTTTCACATACATAGTTTCTACCACTTCCCACAATTCATAACTCTGAGACTGCAAAAATGATTGCATACGAACCTTCCAATATGGATAATCATCACCATTAAACATAGGAGGTTTAGTCATGGAGAAAGTGCTAAACTGCGCCATAGCTCCTAATCGCAAGATTAAACCTAGAGCTAACCTTGCTCTGATACCAATTGAAGGATCGTTGGCGCTAAATATCCCTGAACAATGTCTAGAAACTCTAATCGACACTAAACAGCGGAAGAGATAATTGGAACAATACTAAACCCAGAGACTAAACCATGAGAATCAATCACAATAAGAGAGAGATCAAATACCAAAACCATCAATATTTATGGCATGTTTACGTTCCTTTACATGGAAGCACTATTCCCCACTGGATCAACTCCAATCTCTCTCTTCCCTTCTCTTTCTTTCTCTGTTGCGTTTGATCTTCCCGACGAGTACTGTAGATCAGCACTGTAGCTACGAGATTTTGAACGCCTACTGCTCGTTCGTTCGCTCGCTTGTACGCTGTTCTGCAGCCAGCCGCCGCCTTCCGAGCCAGTGCTCCAGTAAACCCTCGCCTCTCACGTCTCTCCTTTTTCTTTGATGGTGTGCGCCGCCAGCAGCTCTACTCGGTCTTCTCTGTAGTCGATTCCTTTTATAGCGTGAGAGACCGCTTTGCGCGTCGCCATGGGCTCCGTCCGTCGGCCTGCCTCGCCAACCTGGCCCACGCGCACCTGACTCCTTTGCATGCACCTGGCCTGGAAACCAAGCCGCGAGCTGCTGTCCTGCACACATTCTGCACATACACACTAACACAGCATTCATGCCCTGCCTGCTAGTTCATGCACGAATACACTTACACTTGCAAACCTTCACGTATTTCATTGTTGACAAAACACCTCAGCACAAAATTGAAAATCAACATGATTGCTTTTTAGAAAAGAGAACATTGTTTTATTACTTCCTTTCTGGCTTCAGTTACTACAGTATTTCACAATGCTTGATGTGGATATATAGAATTTGAATGCAAAGGTAAAAGTGCTTATAGCACCACTGTGCTTATCTATCCCATTCAAAAAAAATTTTAAAAAAAAACTAGCCCTTTGAATGAATTACAAAAATAGTCCTCTCTTCACTATAGAAAACGCGACAGGCGACACCTACACTACAGGAATCCGCATTATTTTCGTCGGCCAAAAGCCGACGAAACTACGGAAAAAGCCGACGAAAATAGCTATTTTCGTCGGTTTTTCGGGTATTTTCGCTCGGCCGCCGACGGAACAAAAACGACGAAAATACGATGATTTTCGCTTAAGAACCGATTTAAAATACATGTATTTTCGACGGCTTACGCGGCCGTCGAAATTACTGGTCGATGCACCCGAGCCGTGTTTCGGTCCGACGCAGCATATGTAATTTCGGCCGGCCGATTTAAATTAAAGTATTTTCGTCGCTTTTATGGTTATTTCGTCGGTCGAACCGCCAAAAATGGGAAAAATGTCGTCAAGCAAAAATTGTTATTTAAATCGGTAAAATGTTATTTTTTCGGCCAAAGCCGATTTAAAATAATATTTTAATTTCAAAAAAAATTAAATAAACATATAAAATCCCAGAAAATTCACAAAAAAATCCTAGAAAATAACAGAAGATTCATCTATATTTTCAGCAATGATATCATCACATGCAAAGCGTAACGATCATGTTAATTAGCATCTTGCAATTACAAGGGACAGCAACAAAAATATTCAAGTGATTTACAGTCAGACATTGCAACCATCGTGACTGACTAGTCATTCATTCATAATAAAGGATGGCATTGGATCAATTAAGCACTGATACGTGGTATCTCAAAAAAAGTATTAATAAGCGGTAGAGTTCAGAGAATATTTGGGGTCACACAAGACTGCATTATCTTCTCAAACAAGTCATTCAACGCTTGATTGGAATGGGTTATAATCGGTGTTCTTTGTGAAGGCGCTTATGATATAGAACATTTAATATCTCGACAACAGATCTGCTTTTTCTGTGCGGGAGGACCAACAACCATTGTCAACCCAGTGAATACGATATTATAGCGCCAATCTACAAATAAAACAATATTATCGTGGCCATAATTTCAAGTTGAATCAGATACTCATTTATCTCAAAAGCAACATCATTCCATTACATTCCAACAGCAAAGATGTTGCACATAAGTACAAAGATACATTCAAGAATAAATATAAAACTTTCGTCATTTTAGTCCCGATCCTGCATCCTAATGCACACTAAAACATAATGCCGAAAGCAGACAAAAACATATTCAATAATCTATCACTCCATATAGGAGCAATTATTTGAATGTAAAATTTAATTTCTCGCATTCTAAAACAATAGACTCTAAATTGTCATTGCAATGCTAACTGGTGGGTAGTAACTGAATTCGGAAAATGTGAAGTTTATATGCAGTAGTTCTATCCGAATAAATTCATATTCAAACCCAAATTTCAAGTTATACCGCCGATTCAAAATAGATGTTTTTTCCTTAAATGTCATTATTACATGTTGTGAACTATAAATGTCCTCCAATAATAACCATCTCAATTCACAATGTTCTACTTGCTTCCAAAGTTGGATATATAGGCATAATGGATAAATGGATCTAACATTCAACATGCAAAGTGGACTTACCAATTCCAAGATGGGTGTTTACACGGCATATCGAAATGTCCCGATCAAATTTTTGTTCTCTCTGCACTTCAATAGACAATTGTCATATGGACTCTTAAGTAGGGCAAGATAGAAATCTCAATTCAAGAAGACAAGGGTGCTTGGTAATTAGTATATCTATTAATTTATTGACAAATTTGATTTAGTGTGGAACTGGTGGACCGACAGTCCCAAGCATGGAGAAATCATTTGGTATTGCAACAAAAGATCCCGCACAAGTTTCCGTGAGTCCTAAAATTGTAAATGGCGCAAAGTTTTATTTAGAAGTGCTACTCTGTTAACCAATAATATGCGCAATTCATCTCAAGGGCTTGACTATACTCAATAAAGGAACTTAAACACCAAAGATGCACACCGTAGCCTTGAAGATAAGCACCCCACCAGATATGATAACCCGTAGTTTTCCACCCAGTCTTTCTTTCACCTTAAAGATAAGCACTAAGTTAGGACAATAATATACAGATGAACCATTGAAGCTTCATGACATTTTTAGTTCTATATGATGAAGTATTATAAGGTTGCTCTTGAGTTATGTAATAGTACCTTGCTGAAAACTAACTTGTCAAAGAATGGAGATGCCTTCTCATGTTTAATTCCTTTCCTCATGTTGTCTAGTTTCCTGATGATTTGATAATTACTACTAACTCAGAAATTCTATCAAGCATATCACAAAATCTACCGAACACATAAGAAGAACATCAGAAGAAAATATGTGACCATCAAATTCAAATGAGCTATGTACTCTTAAAAAAAAGGAAATCATATGCAAACTTACAGCTTGTAAGCAACATTGAATAAGGTTTTCTTCAGTATACCACCAGATGAAATCTTGGCTGTAAGACCTATGTAAAAATAATAAATGCATCAGACATTAGTCAATGCCATAATATGGCAAGCACAGCTAGACATTACATGCAATCCTCCATTGAAGTTCTGCATTACATGACCTCCATTTTTAAGGTTTTAAGACATTTACGCTCTACAAGAATTTAATAGTTTTTGGTTTGTTCCCTTTTGCGCATTATCAAAATTTTCAATCTAAAAAAGATATTTGTAACCGCTTTTTCAAGTATGGTATCCACAACTAGTTCCACTGAAAGTTAAGTCATTAACAATCTAAATTGGTTTCTGGCGAAGTGTTGTTGAGCCTAAGATTATTATGAATTTACCATATACACAACTTTTATCAAACCAGGAGAAAATAGTAATCTAAACATGTTCACATCATAAACATGGCAGGATTTAGAGATAATTATTCTGAGACATGTATTGTAATTCATTTCTACTTTCTAAACAAGTTATACAATCAACAAAAAAGTTCAGTTAATTGACAAAACAAGCGATCACTATACACCCATTTAATACTTAAAGGTAAATAAGGAGTATTCACAAAGCATACCCTCGCCAAAATCCAATTTTTGATCCATGAGAAATGAACACTTCCTCAAACATTCTATCAAAGACATGAGCTAGTGGAAGATATGACATATAAACATCATCTTGATCGAATCGCAACAAAGAAGTGGAGAGCAACCAAAGATGACTTGTATGATTCATGCGAGCATGTAGATAACAATATTTATTTTATTTCAGAGTATATTGAGATTCTATACTTACAACTTCACCAATAGATTGGATTACAGAATCAGTGCCAACGATGTTAACAAGAAGGCTTTCATTAGATAACATAACACCTTTAGGGTCTCCTCTTGTTCCACTTGTGTACATTATCGTGCAGATGTCAGATTTCTTCTTTTCAGGAAGATCAAACTGATGATCTCCACCCTATAAGCATGTCAGTCAGACAACAAGTTTATGTGTAAATGAACAATAGTTTAGTAGCATGTCATGTTCTCATAAACCTACATTATGAATGGCATGTACCTCAACAGTTAAGTGTTTTCCACTAGATAGTCTCTTGACGTGGTCGATAAAAGGGACTAGAGACTAAGAGTGTTCACATGAGAAAATGAGATAATAAAGTAAACTACAAAGAGTTCGAGACTCTAAAGAGTTGTACCAAAACACTTAAAGTAATCTACAAAGTAAGCTAGCTGCAAACCAAAGCTTACCATGATCAGGAATTCTTCCCATGAGAAAATGGACAGCCCGTAGTGTTTAGCTTCCTCTTTTTGGTCATTTGTGACTCCTCCAAAGCTGACGATCGCTACAAATGATAAATACTAATATTAATATAAATTCCATTGATGAAGCGTCTAATTGATTAATATCGTGTATATTGGAGGAACTTACTTTTCAAATACTTTGAAGTGGCATGGCAAGTTTTCAAGAGCTGCCATCATTAAAAGCTTTAGCAAATAGGATATTGTCCAGTTTAAAGCAATCATAAACTAGTCTAGGGGAAAAAAACTGCAGTAAGCACTACACACACATTTCTTCCAAACTAGATTTCCTAAAATCATGTCTTGCAACTCGGCCTATTGGTCTATTGGACTGCAAAGATGAGCATAATTGAATCTGTTTCCATTGGAGACAGAAGTGACCTCTCAGTAGTGGCTCAGTGCTAATGAATGGTGCTAGTTAGCATACAACCTATGATTCTTTCGAAGCAGGGAAAAAAACTAAACCAATAGGAGAGAGAACTAGCTCGTCTCAATCAGCTGCCAAAAGCAGCGGCGAACGAACCTTGATTCGCACAAAAAAGAGCCGGGCGGCGGGCACCTCCCGAGAATCTCCTGCAGCGAGCCTATCGCCTTCGCCTCTCTCGCGGGACAAATCGCTGAGACACCATCGCAGCGGTGCGGTGCCACCGACTGCGATGAGCGCGCGGCCAATCGCCGCACACTGGCGCTGCGGCGGCGCTGTTTTTGGGGCGGCGGCGGCACGCGGGGCGGCGGCGGCGGCGGCGGAGGCAGCGGCGGCGGCGGCGGCGAGTTTGGGCGGCGGCGTCGCAGGCGGCGGCGGCGGCGCGGCGCGGAGTGGGGGAGCGCGGGGGAGATGTGCGCGAGTGAGGGTTTTTTTTTGGGTGAAGATGGTTTTAGGTCTCAAAAGTTTTCGACGGCTCTCCTGGCCGACGAATTTGCAGAATACTTTCGACGGCCTAGGTGAAAACCGACGAATTTACTTAGTATTTTCGACGGTTTATTTGGCCGACGAAATTAAAAAACGTACTTTCGACGGCTAAGTTAGGGCCGACGAAATTACACCGATATTTTCGACGGCTTGCATTGGCCGACGAATTTATAATCCTATTTTCGACGGCTTATTCAAGACCGACGAAATTAGTTTTGGCCGACGAATCAACCACGTTTTCCTGTAGTGCTATCCCTATCGCGCTCGAGGAGCATGCGAGGAGGCCGGTGCTGCAGCAGTGTGAGTGGGCGGGCGAGCGTAGGAGCGCGTTCTCCCGTTGTCTCCCAGTGTGGCAGCGCGCCCTCCTGCGCTCGTCTATGATGCCGCGACGCAGGTCTCCTTGCTCGCTCCTTGGGCACGGCAGGGGACGAGTGTCGTCTGTCACGCCTTCCGTAGTGAGGAGAATGCCATTTTTGTAAATTTATTCTCGGAAATCTAATTTTGCAAATAAATAAATAAACAAGATAAAATGAGCAGATAAGCATAGTATTCCTCGATTTGGAGCTAGCAAATCCTAGCTACCTACCCAACACGACGTGTGCGTCAACAACGTTCGATGTACGCACGCGTGCAGTATACAGATTGAGATGGCTGAGCAAAAGGTAGACGACGACGACGGGGATCACATAACACAGCTGCGGCGCTTTTTACCCCTTTTTTCCATATATACTTATGAGAGTTTTTACTCTCACGTGGTACCACTACATTCCACCAAATTACCTTTAAAATTTTAGTAACTTTAATATTTTTTGGTTGCTCGCTGGCTCGTACTTTTAGGGTTCTATACAAGATTCACAATACCGTTTTTGATTGAAAATCAAAGTCTCGCAAAAATCAAGCAAAATTTGACAAAACCGTTGGTTTGCAAAAGTCAAACTCGGTGGTCAAAGCAAGCCAAAAAATCAAAAAACCGGTCAATAACCTCAAAAACCGGTTGGTTTTGGTCGAAAACCTATTGGCTTGAGTCGAAAATCATTGACAGAACAAAAAATAGAGAAAAAGGCAAGAAAAAAGGACCAGTGTGACCTGTTCCTATACAAGACCAGAGTGAAAATATGTTGCATATGGTATTTTCATTTGAGGATGAGGATGAAATAAAAGATAAATCAGAGCATGCCTACCGGTTTCTTGTTCAATTAAAAAATCTCCTGCAATATGTCTTTCTACAATTACTCCACATTTAGTTGTTGGTTATTTCCATGCATCAGCATGACACCACAAAATAAACATGTGCGAGTTTGTTTAGAGATGTCATACGTATTAAAAGAGATCATGATGTATGAGAAGATAAAAAGAAGCCACTATATGTGCCAAGAGGAGTTCACGATATCGACCAGATGAATTCTTTGTCCTAAGTGGAGTTCATGGAAGATGTGTCTAGGACGTTAGGAGATGTATTCGCCATCCTAATTCATATTCGTTGAAGATGAGTTCGAAATGTTAAGAAGATATGCTGGTTATCCTCTATTAAGTAAATGTTGAGTAAGTTATAATTGAGACCGACTGTTTCGACAAGTTAAAGTTGTATCAGAAATTAGATGTTATAAGATTAAGGATGAATGTTAGAGTTAATCTTGTATCCGAACCAAAATAGGAAAAGAGAGGAGTATGAATCAAATAAAGAAATAAGACCTATTCAGATTCAATTATTTGAATCATTTTCTTATTATTAGTGCTATAGGTTATAAGTATAAATTTCTAGGTAGTCAAATGGTTTGTAAGCAAGGTGAGAAAGCAAGAGAGCAAGAAAATAAAAAAAGATGCTAGTTATGTCACGTCATCAGAATAGATGTATTCATGAGTTCTATATGATTTTTTTTTCTATCTTACGTGTATGCTGATACGAGCTAGAACCGACAGACACCATCGTATCCATCTCATTTATTCAATTAAAATTCTCCTATAATGAACAAATCCGTCGAAGCATCCCAGCCGTCCGTTTCATGCAAGATGCAAGCATGCAAACCCGATTTATTAAATAACCATATCACCAGCAGATTGGAGCAACTAATTTCAGTGTAATCCATGCAAATTAGCAGGGTTACTAGCGAGCGATGTTCCCTTAATTGCAATCTCACGTTTGCTCTTGCTCATTAGACATGCCTTAGCCGGGGATTAAACTAACAGAATGACTTGTATTCCAACGTCCCATTTTTTTCGAGTGCTTGTAATGTTTTATTCTGACGTGTGCACTGCCTTCTTCCGTTAATCGTCGCCTTAGTTACCTTCGTTGTCCTCTCTAACTAACAAACTCAAATATCCAAATATCTCTAGTTCCGCTATATACACGCGCGGACATCAGTCTCCTTCCATCTCTCTCTCTCTCTCTCTCGTAGAGGAAGAAGCACGGAGCGCGGGCAATGCTGGGGTGCTTCCCGGGCGGTGGCCAGCGGCCGACGTTGCCCCCGATGGCTGCGGTGTACGAGGAGGGGTCCACGTCGGCGGCGTCGACGTCGGTGGGCACGGGCTCACCGCCGTCCTCGGCGTCGACCTCGTCCCCGGCGTTCCTCGACGGGCTCGCGCCACTCTACCACGACTACTCGGAGGCGGAGGCCGACGCTGGCGGCCTGTCCACCGCCATCGCGTCCCGCCGGTTCTTCCTCGCGTCCCCAGGTCGGTCCAACTCCATCGTCGACTCCTCCGAGCACGCCGCCGCGTCCCACGGAAGCAGGACCGTCCCATCCAACGCCGCGCGCTCGTTGGTCTGCGCTGCCGCCATCGCCTCGGCCGCCAGGGCCCTGCGCGTCCGCGAGGAGGAGGACGACGCGGTGCGGCGAATCTCGGTGTGGACGGACGCCCCCGCGCGGAGTTCCTCAAGTCCATGGTGGAGATGGCGGACGCGCTGGAGCTGGACCCGCGCCGCGGCGCCGACCGCGCCCACCTCCACGACCTCCTCCTCTGCTACATCGCGCTCAACGACCGCGACTCCCTCAGGCACATCTTCGGCGCCTTTATCGACCTCCTCTGCCTCCTCAACGCCAACAACGCCTCGAATACCACCACCACCACCACCACTGGGGACGGCGGAAAGCGCGAGGCGCGTAGGTAGGTTTCTTGCTCCGCCCGCGCGCGGGTCGTCGTGTTCTTGGGCGCGTGCGATCGAGTATTCGAGTCAGCGCGTGTGTCGCAGCCGTGAAGGATTAGAAAGGCGCTCAAGGCCGTTAAGTGTAACAACAAACAGAATTTGTTCCCTTCTTTTGCACGCCTGCCGACTTCTTGTTCTTTAATCTCTTGTCTTTTTATTCAGTTTGCCTTAGCTAGCTAGCTAGCTGATGGATCGATGTAGGTCATGACCATTGCAATATATATACTCGTGCTAATTTGATGATGATTATTGTTGTGTATAAGTTTTATCCTGTTCTTAGTTTCATAATCCTGTTGTCGCTACTCCCACTGCTACAAAAGAACTTATATTAAACCTCTCATCACTGACGGTTTTTTGCAAAAACAACCAGTGATGAGGTCCAAGCTCATCATAGACGGTTTTTGATTAAAACTGTCGTGATGTGGAAAAAGCATTGCTGGCTCAATGGGAAAAAATCCATACTTTTACCATACAATCTGGGATAAGTATTTCATCCGGTTGTCATACTTGTTGATTGTACTTTATAAGCAGCTAGAAGTTAGGTTGAATGACCATAATGATATACCTATGTAGGTTTCATTGATTTCCATTTGTAATTATACTAGAATAGAATCGGGTAATTTATCTTAATTCTAAAAAAAAAGCGCCACCCACGACTTGACGTTTATCACAAAATTACTCGACACGTCGTTCAACGTCTACAAAGCTTGTGAAGGGCCACACAAGAACTCATCGTAGCTGAGGCATGTTCATAAGTTTCTGGTATCCGTTAGTACGCAATAATCCTTCACACTCTATAATAATAACTTTGGAACTAATCTATTATATTTTGGCAGTGCCACCAGCAGCCAAAAGCTACTAACCTATATGGATTCTACGTTTGCCACAACATGCAACTCCTCGTTGGTGCAAACAAGACCAATATCATAGAGGTTTGTCAATCCAATAATTGTTTCCACTTACCAATTTATATACATGCAAAATATTACTCTTTCCATCAACAGACTTGGAAATACGTTGAATCTGTGTTGGAACAGGTTGACCTGCTAGAAATTCGAGGACAACTCTATGCCTTCTTGATGCATGAGGTACTAAATCCAAAAGACGAATCCCACTCAACCTCACATGATGAGTTGTGAATTTGTTAGTTACCACTTGAATTAATTTGTGAATCTTGTACTGTGAATTTGTGAGTTGTAGTTATAAATTCAATTGGTTAATATATCTGAGTTGATTTCTGAAATGGATGCGTTGTACGTTGTAATATGTGATCAGAGTTAATTTCTGAAATATATGCGTTGTATGTTGTAATATGTGATCTGAGTTTATTTTTGAAATGTATGTCATAATAATATACTTGTGATATTCTGTAATCTGTTTTGTTTCAGAAGGTATGACTAACATTTCCTGAAACTAGCCAATAAATAGAAAAGTTTAAACATTGGAAAGGCGACATGACAAACGATTCATGTTCGCAAACCGTTTGTGATAATAATTTTCACTGACCAGTTCATAAACCGTCTGTGATAAGTCCTCATCACTGACACTTTATTACAGACAGTTCATAAAATCTTTTATGATGAGATTTATAAACTGTTTGTAATGAGCTTTGATGCAGTAGTGTACGTACGTACACTTAAGGATAATGACAATTGTTTGCACTTCGTGGTTTAAATTAGGAAAAAGTGCCGAATTGGTCCTCCGACTTGCGACTATCAACTCCCTGGACCACTCAAATTGGTCCCTAAACGTTTGATTTTAAAAAATTTTAAGCTTGATAATGACTGAAAAATTTATGATACCATTATTAGTTTTAGATCAAACCGTGCATTTAAAAATAATTTAACATCATTTTTATCTTTAAAAATCAAAAATAGAAATTTTGGGACAGTAAATTGTTAGATTTTTAAAAATTTCTCAAGTGTGATTATTATCTAAAATTTTTATGACAGATTAATTAGTTCTTTACTATTCTATAAAATTTTTAAAAATCAACTTTATGTTCTTTCTCTGTTTATTTTTGAAATATAAACAACAAATTAAGTTTAGTGCTTACTGGATTGAAAGATTTTATTGAGAAAACAAATAAAGTTGAAATTTTTGAAACTTTTATAGTATGGTACTGAGGAAATTATTAATCTGTCATAAAAATTTTAGATAATGATCACACTCGAGAAAATTTATAAAAATCTAGCAAGTTTACTGTCCCAATTATGTCTATTCTGTTTTTGATTTTTAAAGATAACAAATGATGTTAAATTATTTTCAAAATTTTTATGTATGATTCTAAACTACTAATAATGGTACCATAAATTTTTCAGATCATTATCAAGCTTGTAAAATTGTTTAAAATCCGACAGTGTTGTTGTGTGGGCTAAAACCGCTATTTGATGGTCAAAGGACTAACTTTAGGCACGGTTTTGGGAGTTGAAGGACGCCGCAAGTCCGGTATTGTTGTTTAGGGACCAAAGTGGTCCAGCGGGTATAGTTGGAGGACCAATTCGGCACTTTTTCCTTTAAATTAATATGGAAAAAAATCTATATAACATCTCAAACTTTGCTTGAAAGTCCATTCAATATCTAAACTATGAAACTAAATATTTAACCCAAAGAACTTTCCACTCCAGTTCAAACAACGTTCCAACCTAGTTTTGGATTTTTTTTAAAAAATAAACATTTTCTAAATAAATTTTTAGTAAAAATATGTAATATAATAATTGCATAAATATATTTCTATCGTTAGTCCAATTTAGTGACAACGCTTCTGTTGGCAATTCATTTGGCGACACAATCCTACCTGCCAAATGGACATCTCGGTCAAATGAATCAGTGATAAAACTGTTGGCTAAATAAAACTCCGTCATCAATTTATTTGGCGACGGGCTTCTGTCATCAAATCAATTAACGACAAGCTGATGGAAAATTGCAATCACTAAATAAATTGGTGACAAAGCTTCAGAGGTACATTTATGTGATTTTTTTCAACATATTTTTCTATATTTTTTTGAAATGTATTATTTTAATAAAAATTCCTTAATTTTGTATTGTGATATTGTCTGCGTGATGTAATAAGTGGATATTTTTGCCACATAGGTGACATTTGGGCAAATGGAGGTCAATAACAGTTGGGACCATATGATCCTCACCTAAATCTATGTAGAGATGGAAGGAGCTACAGGAGCGGCGACCATAGAAGTGTGGTTAGCCCCTGTGGGTTTAACCTATCATTGGCCTAATTTAACCAGCATGTTATCCTGCGTATCAAGATTGCTCATTATGCCACATGAGCAATACCGCCTTATAAAACTAAATAAAGGTGTTATTTGAACCTGATAACAAAGTTTAGAGGATCAAATACCTGATTTCATAGTTCGAGATTGCTCACTCATTATGCCATATGAACAATATATACCACCTTGCGAAACTAAGTTAATGTGTTATTTAAATCTGATTACAAAATTTGTAGAGTCAAATACTTGATTTTATAGTTGGAGATGGTAAGGGTCTGTTTGGCAGAGCTCCAGATCTTGATTCTCCAGCTCTAGCTTCTGATTCTCTATGGAATCGTATGGAATCGATTCTCTGGTGAAAGTGATTTCTGTCTGAGAAATAGTTATTAACTTGGTGGGGAGGTTCATAGCTGGGAGGTTGTGAATCAGGTGGAGAGCAGGTTTTTTTTGTTTCCAGACTGCAAGTCAAAAAACATGAATCACTTCCTTAGATTTCCATGTGAAGCTAATTGATTTTTTCTTATTTGGTAGAGCTCTTTGATTTCTCACGAAGAAGTTACACCCTAAATAAACTTTCCGGCAAAGTTGAGGCTGTCATATTTCCTCCACTTTAACTGCACGGAACGGAATCTCTTCGTCTATAGCCACACCGCCCACACGTACGCATGTGTGTTATTATTATTTTTTTGGGAGGCTTATTTTAGCAATGTGGTTAGGTAAAATCTCTGGCACGTACTAACCTAGCTGAATTGGTTAGTAGTCGTGATAACGAAAACCATCATAACCATTTTGAACCGATTTCTACAAAAAAAAGAATGTTTTTTTTATAAAATTCCTACGAAAGTACGTAGGTCCTGCGTTATAAACAGGCCTTACATATTCCGACATCAAATTCTTGCAAGCACGTACACATTGTCCGATACGAAATCAAATTCTTGTAAGCGTATATATTGTCTGGTACGATCGGCTTTCCTTCTCTATATATATTCTGTACTTCTGTTGTTCTTTCAAGTGTCTTTAGCAAGTACACATAGCATTAATTCCTGGATGGTATCTCTACTATTATAAAGCAGCAGTTAGTGGCGGTCCGTTCTTCAATCCAAATGCCCATTGCGTTTTGAGAAATTATGCGGTTTTGCCACTGGACGGTCCCCAGCCTCCCAGGCAGCCCACCACGCCCCGCACACAGCCCACTCTCCCCACGCGTGCCCCGGACCTGCGAGTTCCTCCCACGAGAGGCGATTAGGGTTCATCCTCCCCACGAGCGGCGGCCTGAGGGCTCCTTCCGCCGCCGGCTCCGACGGGTTCTGCCACCACCTCGCCCCTTCGTCACCGTCTCGCAGTCACGCCATCTGTAGGGTCGAGGATGCGCCTAGAGGGGGGTGAATAGGCGTTTTACAAAATTCGATCGCTCACTAAACAATTCGCTCTAATCAACCCCTATGTCAAAACCTAATCAAATATATATGCGGAAGCGATAAATAGGTTTTGACAATTAAAGCCTAAATCAACTAGGCTCACTAATGCACTAACTAATTTATGTCTCTAAACAAGAATTGCTATATTGATCAAAACAATTAATACTAAGCAATTCTAATTCAAGCAATCAATAATATGCAAAAGGTAAATACTTGAATGTAAAGAGACAAGGGACAACCGATATTTTTCCGTGGTGTTCGGAGACTTGCGGTCTCCCTAGTCCACGTTGAGGCAAGCCCAACCACTTGGACCGGCTCCCGCCGAGCACCGCCTCTTTCCACTAGTCGTGGTTTTTCACGCTATGCGTGTAGGCTCAACCCGAACCTTCACAAACTTGCCGGGCTTTCACACCTCGAGAGCTCCAGCGTCACGACGCCTACGCCGTCTAGGAGTCGGCAACCTCCAAGAGTAACAAGCCGCTCCTCCGCTTGAACCTCACCGGGCACAACAAATGCGCAACCGGTGATCACCAAGTGCAACACATGCACAAGGCCTCACTCAAGTGCAACACATACACAAGAGGCTCTCAATCCTTTTCCTAATTGCAACACATGCAATTAGGGCTCACTCTTAGCTCAAGAAGCAAATGGAAGAGGGCAACACATGCACACAACTCCCACACACTCACAATAACTCCAGCAACCTGCCCAAGCCCCCCAAGGGGTATATTTATAGCCCCACCAAGAAAACTAGCCGTTGAGGGCTCAAAACGGGCAAAAATCAGCGAAGGCCGGTACTACCGCCCTCATAGGGCCGGTAGTACCGCCCCTGACCTCCAACGGTCGGCAACGGATATATTCCCGGTACTACCGCCCTCTAAGGGCCGGTAGTACCGACTTTGCGGTACTACCGCTCCCACACGGCGGTAGTGCCGGCCGAAGCACCACCAGAAAACACACGCACTGGAGAAAAGCTACCGCAACAATATTGCCGGTAGTACTTGCATAGCAGTACTACCGCACCTCCATCATGCAGATCTTCGCCTACAGAGAAAACCAGAATTCTACTTTCAAATCCATTTCTCCAAAAACCAAAACCCATTCTTTGAGCCTCAAGATGATCAACACATGATCAAACACACATGCAAAACACATTTGCACCAACTTAGCTCATGCTCAAAGAATTTCAGCCAAATTGCAAAAACGCATTTCACAATCAACTCAAAATCTATTTGCAAAACGTATTAAGCAAATCAAACTCGAGTTTATGAGATTAACCCCCCTAGCCATGTGAAGGTCAACACAAGACCCGGTCAACTTGCCAACACCCGTTGCAAGCCCCACTCACATGCTCTCGGGATTTCGGACTCATAAACCTCAGTTTATTCGCACAACGAACTTGCAAATAACACAATAAAACCATTTCATGCTTGAGCACTACTCTTTGCAACACATGCAAAAGTCTAGCTCCAAGCAACATCAAATCAAGATGCATGAACTCTCTAATTGCAACACATGCAATTCTCTAGTTCCATGCAACACCAAATCGAACTAACACCAAAACCAAATCTCATATGTGAGCTCTCTACTTGCAACACATGCAAGCCTCTAGCTCCATACAAACACACAAACATCAAATCATGCTTGAGCTCTCTCCTTTTGCAACACATGCAAAACTTAGCTCCAAGCAACCACACGGTTTTATAAAGATTTGTTTTGCGAACAAAACATAAAGCTTCAACTAATGCAACACATGCAAAAGTGAACTTCACACAAAAGCCAACGCATTAGCTTATCCTATTTGCAACACATGCAAATCAAAGCATTATGCGAAAACCAAATGCAACCAAGCATAAGTTTAACCCATTCGCAACACATGCCAAATGGTTAACTCTCATGCAAAAACCAAATCAAATAAGATTTGAGCTTGAGTGAACGCGGGATGAGATCACCAACACATGATGAAGCTCAAGTAAAGGGAACGACCCCTCTTAATAGCACGGCGATAAAAACCTTAGACTCAAAGACTACAAAGTCCTTAGCCTATCTAATTATACCTTCGCCGCCGCGCGCAAGCAATCCCCTTTGGGGTCTTTATGATTATCGCTTTGATACTCCCCCGGGATCATTACTCGACTCCTCTTTATCTTCGGGATCCATTCTTGACGCCCATCAACTCATGATGCCGTCCTTGTCCCGTTCTCATCATCTCATCCATCTTTGGACTTAACTCAATCACAACTCATAAAATAGTTAGTCCAAGATGCATGGTTGTCTCAATTACCTCTTGCACTCCATAACACATAATGGATGCCTTTAGATCAATTGAGTACAACCTAAATCAATTGAAATGATTGTAAATATGTCTTAAGTATAATAATGCAACACATGCTTAATTATACTTAAGAACTATTCATTTGTCCTTAATTAATCACAAAACACCATCAACACATGATGAAGTGTTCTTTAATGATTACTAAGACAAATGAACTCAATTTAAATTATCATTTAAATTGATATGAGTATATATTAACTACACAAGTTTTCATATACTCATGTTGATGAAAAGTAATGATCTATTATGTGTAATCTATATGGAGATGATCATTACTCTAAGTCATCAACTATAGAATAAACCCCACATGTATATGTGCATAAATATAATTGACTTGAACATAATATGCACATATTCAATTTGATCGTATTGGAGTGTATCCTATATTACCATGAGTATACTTATAACTAGGCAATTCAAATATATACTCAAGGATTTAGTTTCTTTGTCTTGATCCTTATGTGTGTCAATAATCTAATCGATCAATACAAAGAGACTTTCAAGTTAAACTACAAACTCCCCTAAATATGTGCATCCATGTAATATATGGATTGAGAAACATAATGCACATTTTGTGGTTAATATAATGGGGACATTCAAATTTTAACTCGACTCCAAAGTATGCAACTAATACTAGAATGAATATGCAAACATACCTTGGGTTTTCTATTTTTCAATGCGATGAGACTAATCAAAGATATTCTAAATAAACAAGTTAGTCTCGATATAAGATTTGTCATTAATAATAATATCGCATTAGGGGATAAACTTAAGCTTAGATTTGTCATTAACACAAGATTAGATTTATCATTAACACCAAAACCATAACTAATGAAGGTTGAACTTACACCATCACCTCGCCTCTTCGCCGCCCTCTCTCCTCCTCGAGTCCCTCCTCTCCTCGCACACGCCGATGCTGCTGCCACATCTCTAGCCGCCGCCAGTATGCACTCGACACCTTCAAGCGTGGAACAAGGCCATCCAGCGTGTGTCGTGGCGGGAGACCTCGACGAGCCGTTGCCATGCTCGGCGAGATGGGCTGCGATGGCGGCAACGACGGCGCCTAACGCGTTCTGTCCGGCGGCGACGATGGCGTGGCGGGCGAACTCGTCTCCGGAGCATGAAGGAGATCCGCTTCCTCTTCGCGATCCTCCGCCGCCCGGCACCGCCTTGCGGTTGCAACCACGGCCCTCCCATCGCTTGCTCTCTTCTACCCGATCCTCTCTCTCCTCATGTGGTGATGGTTGGTGGATTTGTGATCCGATTGTTTGCAGGAGTTTGTGAAGAAGAACTACGGGACATCAAGGCCGGAACCCCGCCTTCCAGCCTCGTCATGAGTGCTCGCATCGAGCCCAGCTTTGGGCGCGCTTACTGATGCACGCATTCCTCGATCCCATCATTTTCGAGAATCGAGACTGCTCTTGCCATGGTTCCTGGATGGCCCGGTCTGGTTTGGCTTATTTGTTTCTTGACAATTTTTTCTTTTCTTTGTGTAAATGTTTCGATTGGAACTACCAGATCTTGTTATCTTGGGAGATCTTAGAAGTAACGATTTAGGACTCGCCGGTTGGGAGATCGAGATATCCAATCGCTTGAGAAATGTTGAATACTAACTTTGGCACTATGTTAAATCCCTATACTTTATTAAAAGCATGTTAGATTTTGTTGTATTCGCTTCTATAAAAGTTGAGTACATGTCCTATTTGTGTTATTAATTGGTGAAAACTAATAAGTCATGTTGTTATAATACCGCTAAGGCCATGCTATATGGCCTTGGGACAAAATTGTGGGCCATAGCAACCTTATTCGATGTGCCTAATGACCTTGGACCCATGCAGATGGCCTAATTCCTTCTCACGTGTGACCTTGCATCTAATTACTTGGCCTACAAATTTTGTTATGTTAGTATATCTCTGATCACGATAGATTCTCTGTGATATCCTCGAGATGTAGTAATTTCTTTGCAAGTTTGTGTACCCTTTTAAATTGTGTTCACTTTCATCGTTAGATCCTTTTGATACCGATATGGGTCAGATTATTGTCACACTTCGTGTCTTTTGTGAAATTCCTTTTCATAATATTATGGTTTATGAAGAAAACCTATTTTCAAGATTAATTATTATTCAAGATGCACAACATGCGATATAGAGAAAGGAGATGAGCAAGTTAAGGCGGATGCTCATGGATTGGCCAAGATAAAGATGGGGAGTTCCCACGATAGCGAAGAACTTGCCAAACGTTTATTCTACATTGCTTACACGGAACCGAAAATGTGGGTTTTGTTTTAAGAAATCAACTTCATTTAAATTTATTTTCTTCCCATTTGACTGCATCAAAATTTTCTTTTATGTGAATTGATTATTTTGATAATGATTGTATCTACTGTATTGTTCGTAAACCGTATTCTATCTGATGGAACTGAAGCTATCATTTCTGATTTGCATTGCACAATATGTTTTTATTAATGAAGTTTGCATTGATGATGGCTGTCATCGAATTTCGAAGGCATATGACTACGAGGAGATATGCCATATATCCGCCGATTCATTGTTCTTTAATTTATAGCTTTAGTATTTCTCATTTTCTTCACTAATGAGTCTCGTATGTTGTGCTTATCCCCAAAGTAATCCATCTTATGGTAGAATCTTTTTGGTCCATGTAGTATAACGTTGTTTTGTTTGTTCACATTGTTTTTTCTCCACGATTCGATGATACCGAGATCACGTGCCAAAAGGCTAGCGAAGAGATTGGTTCATTCCACTTGGATGTAGCTATTGATAGTGTAGTATCTGCATTGCTTTCTTTGTTTGAAAGGTTTACCAGAAGAGACCACGCTACAAGGTATTTTTATGCTCGCCACTCTAATTTACTAAAAAGATTGCATGAATGTGTTTTGCTAACATATATTTGACTTGATATTTATCCCCATTTCACAATATTCTATTTCTATTGTTTTGTCTTATATCCCTTAATGGTGGCTATGCAAACTTTTTAAGCGATTCTATGAAATAATTGTGAGATGCAAAATATTCCCAAGTTCTAAGTCATCAAGTCGGTGAAAATACATGAACAGTAACAACATTTCTTTGTAATTAGTTTTAGTGACATGAAAACCGAAAGAAATAGAGTGCATTCTTCTTTCATGTAGTTCAGTTAGACCATAGTTTCTATTTTATGGTGTACTAAAGTGGAACATAAATATTTACCACAACAAAATTCAAAAATCCGATTTTTAGTATTTTTTAGTGACATGAAAACTGAAAGAAATAGAGTGCATTCTTCTTTCATGTAGTTCAGTTAGACCATAGTTTCTATTTTATGGTGTACTAAAGTGGAACATAAATATTTACCACAACAAAATTCAGAATCCGATTTTTAGTATTGGTAACGAAATGTTTTAGCTTGGATAACCAAACAAGGAACAATAATAATACTAAATTAGGTGTGGTGCAGGTTGAAGCCAAGACACCATTAATATGTTGGCTATTGCATTGCATACCTTTGCACCACAGTGACTCTAATTAGCTATATAGTCTCTACCATATGTCTCATAAAAATGTTATTAGATAGTTAATATGTGCAAAAATGGCAAGAGCCCACAAAGGCAACAATTCCACAGGGCCACCTCACTTCCCACCCCACACTTTGTGTGCCCAAAAGAGGGCAGTAGGGCATCACTGCCACCAGAAGAGGACCGATCTGGGGTGGTGGGGGGCACTAGCCTCTGCCGCTGGAGATCAACCTCACCACTCTCTGGTCACCACTGCCAGAGATGGCGATGGGCATGGTGAGCAGCACTAGCAGGGAGCGTTGGTCTGTAGCCATATCTGGCAGCGATGGGCCATGACCAGGCGGGAATGGCAAAGAGGTGGCCCCTGCATCGATCTGCCTCCCAATCTGGATCGACGCTCACGCCCTAGCCTCAAGGCAAGCCGATCATCTCAGGGCGAGCTCCCGAGCCACTGAATGCCCAGGCGGCCACAAGGCGATACTTTGATAACAATGCTATTTAGAATATTCATAAAATGTTACTATTCACACATGGAATTTGAATATACTATTGTAGATGAGTTTGTCGTGGTCCAAAGTTCTAATAAATAATAATAGTGGATGCAATGGTTGGTCCGCCATTGTTATGGTGATATTATCCGAAAATCAAATTTCAAACATGGAAGTGACTAGGAATGATGTCATAAGGTCGGCATTTGGTTCCTAGCCTGGCCGAAGCAGTTGAGGTAACCTTTGATGACCATTATTTATGCTAAAATAATTCAAAGTTGACGGGGATCGATATTGAGAATCTGGGATTGCAAAATATTCAAGCTCGAATCAGATGGTGCTAGCCTTTATGATGGCTTCTCTTATGCCATGGGTTCATAACAAGTCCGGGTTCTATCTTGTTCTGGGAAGCGCAAATGTGGATGAGGGATTACGTGGCTACTTGACGAAGGTAAGTTGACTTATGTAGTTCATTCATTTTTTAGGGAAATTATAATGTACTAGCTTGTGATATTATCTTAAATCACTTGGCAGTGTCATGTACATACTTTCCAATGAGGAACCTCTTTGGATGAGAAAATGTCTATCAGTGGGGGGTCTTCTTGAGTACAAAGATTCTTGGAAGAAGACAGCATTGTGTAGGTATGTGACCATTCCATCTTGTCATTTTACATTTATTAAAGTGATATGTATTTATGTCTAACCCATTGTAATATGCTGCATTTAGTGATTTGGATATTATTCTTAGTGATCAATGATCACCATTGAAAAGGTTGGGCACTGATTGTTTCACTTTCAGGCTTAGTCTTTGTTCAAAAAATAATGAGATTTATCAGAAGCCTCGTCATTTTGATGGTAAGATACATCTACTGAATGTTTGTTGTTTCTGCTTTTATAATCTCCCTATTTACACTAACTTTCCTGTAGGATTCAATTCCTTGTACTTATACAGGAGGTGGTATAGATGTTTTACTACTTTTGAGTAGTTTATCCTCTGACAATGGCCATGTGGAATAGAAAAGGATAACTTGGAGTATCCAGCAACAAATGTAAATGTTTGGTTCATACGCATTAGCTTTATATAAATTATGAAACAACATTTTGATTAGTTAAGCGTTGGATTTTTTTAGGGGAAGTTAAGCCATTGATCAGTGTGATATATATAGAAAGATGAATACGTTGGCCGTAATGTAAAGCAATATGTGGGATTGCAAGCAAAGTCTTTCTTCATATAAAGAAACCAAAACCTTTATCTTCTGTTTATTTTTTTATGAAGTATCTGATGTTATTAATAAAAAGCTTGCTCATTTTTCTTTTACTATATAGATGTATATATGATATGTGCACTTGTTGAAGTATTATATGAGACGCTCTATCCTGAGTTTCTGACTGAATGCATTATATTTGCAGTTGTTGAATGTTTTATACTAAAAGTTCAAGTTGAACTTTATTATGCTTTACAGTATTTGCAACGCAGTTTTTTTGCCTTTGGTTGTATGCTTATCTAGCAGTAGTTTTTCTTCCATCGGATTTGTATGATAAAAGGAATTTAGGCTTTTTTCGTTGTTGATCTTGTAACTAAGTCCGGACTAGGGCTCATAGAATGGAAACCAGTCTGGTTCATAAACCATGGGACACACTGCTGGGAAGTATATAATTCATCTTAAATCTTTTCTCTAATTAATGAGCTGAATTTGGGTACATTGAGAGCGAATTTTGTCCACACTATAAATATATATTGGTGCTATGTTCCAAAGAGCTGAATTTGGGTACACTAATTAACTAAGTCTATTGGTTATAGCTTATTGGTCAAGGAGTATGGTGTAAACAATATTTTTTGCCTGGTAGCCATATTTCCTTTGTGCTTATTAACAAAGACCAGTTTATCCCAATCAATGGAGAAAGTTGCTAAAACGCGACACATTCTTCCTAGCTATTACACTGCACACTATTTATAACTGGTGATTTCTACCAACTTGTATAATATATAGATAGAAAAGGGTCTTCAAATCAATTAGCCATTGCATCTGAATCTCTTATAAATTTCTCAAAAAAATTTCCCTTCTATAGAAAGTAATATTACAAGCCTCCCTTTCATGAGGCCGCTTCCTATCTGCTTGCTTCCCGAGGATCCGAGCCTTGCGCTACCCGAGGAACAGCTTGCATCTTGTGGGTCAGACTTGACTTTTGTATAATATTACACCAGAGATATCCAAGCACAGGAGACTTTACCTCTTGACCTTTCCTTGGGAAAAGCTTCAGTAGGACACCTGATACCATCAATAGTGTTTTATTTTTAACATAAGCTTTAAACCATGCTTTGTAGAAAAGTTGAAGTCCTGCACATATCTTGCTTATCTTTGAGAAATGTTCATAATAAATTCAAGGATGCTTCTGTAATTTTCAATTATGAGTTTTGTATTTCTGTTGTGGCTTGCAAATATTCACTCTGTTATGCTCGAGTAGTCATGGAAATATACTCATATGGTTTCTCTTGGTTTTGACACCGGTTCTAATTGCATTTGGTAGTGTTTTGATGTAACCGCCTGTTTTTTAAGTTATGAAATTCCTTTTTTACCTCGGCATGTAACCTGTATGCATTCATGTAAACAATTTTACAGGTATTGGACTTTGACGAGAACTAGCACACCACACCGTTAATGGATGTAATCTGAGACCGGGGATATGTTTGCAATTGGCACACAAAGTCGAGCTGAAGTCTCCGACGGAATTTTCTCATTTGCCATTTAGTCATTTCATCGGAGTAGTGTTAACCATTACAATCTTATGAGAATTTAGTTATGCATATATATGTTAAGGTTCAAGTGCTACCTCTACCTTTAATGATGTGTTTGGCTCTGGATTAAAAACTTGAAATAGCTATGTTAGCTTAACCCAATTTTTGTGTTTGGCAAGAAACATCGTCATCCAAATACCGTGTGGCTTGACTTGGTTTAGCTGGTTAACAGTTGAAACACCTGTGAGGGTTAGCTTATTTAACTTTTTGGTGGGTCGGTTTAATCTTGGGTTAGGAGGGTTGAAAGGCTTTTGCCAGGTTAAAGTAACTCTTAACCGACTGGTGTTTGGCAGGTTGATCCTCTAACCCACCTCTTAACTTGAACCAAACACAGTGAGTGTGCAATTGCTATTGGTTCTGATTCTTTTGATTGCTAGGCTTGCTTTGTGAGATGGTGTTGATGTCATCCTTGGATGATTAATCCATGTGTTTCCAGGTTTGACACGAAACATTGCCATTGTGGCCGGCACGTAAGGGATGGGGGAGGCCATCGCGTGGCTCTTTGTTAAGCATGCCTCGAGGGAGGTGATTATAACATGGCGCATGATGGAGAAACCGAGGTCTCAACATCAACGTATATAGATATATTCCTGTAAAGAAATAAATGTCTTAGATGCCACATGCCTATTATACTTTTTCTTATTTATTTAACTTTCAATTGATCATTTTTTAGGAATATTGGTTGGATAATTTTGAAGATGTCAACCAATATGCTTTTATGTAATTCATGTGATATGTGAAAGAGAAAAATTAATGTTCATTGTACGGCTTGGTATTATGTTTTGATAATATGTATCACCCTTTTTGACCTTTATGTTTCTTTAGCAATTTTGTTTTTCAGAAGAACGCACGGGCATTGAACTACAGTAGATAACGCTGGACGCCCCCCGCACAGGTAGTATATACGTCCACGTGTGTGGCCATCTGGCCTTAGCTAACAACTTCGATTTTTAATTTGTGTTTATTTCTCTTTCACTCCCTCTCAAGAGATCGAACGAAACCAATGAATCAATGCATGCAATGCAATGCAAGATCCACGAGTTAACGAGCCAATAAAGATGGCCAGCGCGGGAGCAATAATCATGCCGGCCGGCGTTAGGATAGAGACGTCGTCGACATGGAAATAAGTACAGTATCTGGATCTCTGCAGATCGACGACCTTCCTCTTCCAGAAGCCCATGTCTGGTTGCTCCATCCATCGATCGCTGCTTCACTCGGATGGTATACTTGTTCGACTACGACGTATTTTCACTTAGCGTATAGATTAATGAGATATTAAGAATGATTGGACCATCTTTAATTATTATCTCTAGCTAGTAACCACTATATTCAATGTATGTAGGTAGAAAATATCAATCAAATCTAGAAATTTATTAGAAATTTAAAGTAAACATCAAACTAACGTACGTTGAAAAATAAAATAAGCACTCTTAAACTTGAACGGATCAAGTAGTAGCATAATTTTGCGACTGACGAATGGCATGTAACCATCTGGCATATCTCAGGAGCATGCAGGGCCTGCAGCATCAGATCACGCATGAGCATGCGAACAATTCTGGAAGGAGCAAGGACACCTGCGTGGATTACTTTAACACGGCCATGTGGATTTGTCGGTCTGCTTGAAAGGTTTGGAACCTTCGCCCAAAAGGATTAATCCGACTTAGATAGAGTAAGTGTATGACTAGCTCGATTAGTATAACACACACCACTTTCGATCAGCTTATTGGACGCTCAATTTTCTATATTAGACCGGCTAGCTCGCTCGGTAGCCAAGCCAGGGCGGGCCGCGGGCATAGGACCAATGTTGAGAGGTGGCTTAATTAAATGGTAACCTACTATGAACTGAGATGTGTGCTACAATAATTTCTACATGAATCGAATAGTATTTGGAGGAGAACTAGCTAGGGCACTATATAGAGTTACGAGGAGGAGGCTATGGATAGTTCAAGTAGCAAAGCAACTCATCCAAAGTAGGATTAAAGGCTAAGTTATTCTTTAGCACAAATTCTCGTATAGAACAAGGATCCGATAGTCCTAAAGGATCAAGAGGGTTGTGAGAGAGCAATAACCCTTTGTACTCTTTTGAGGTTGTGCTTAAAGAGTGTATGACCGACTTCTCCAAATATTTCTTTCTTATTGTGATTGCTTTGGTGTTATTATTTCGGTTCTCTCCACATGATTCATCTATTTCATTCTTAATACCATGCACGCTTGTACCATATCTCATAACTCTGATCTGGTCAGAGAGTTACTATAGATAAGTAGGGTATCAGAGCATAACATAGATCTGTAAGTTTGTATTCTGGATACAGTGCAATGAGGGTTCACAATATCAACAAAACTCGATCGATGTTGGCAATTTTTGACCGCATCGGTCCAGCTCGATAAACGGAACCAGTCGATAAACCGGTTCAATTCAAATTCAAAAAATTCAGGTAATTTGGAAAAATTTATCCCAAAGTTTCCTAAAATTAGTATTAATAGCTTCTTGACATTTGCTATGAATTTTTTTAAAAAACCCCAAAATTTTGAGATGTTTATGAGCAAAACCAAATATAGATAATAGAAAAGGGAAAAAAGAAAAAAAAAACGATGTAACTACAGGATATTTCATTCTAGTGAAGAATGTATTTGTTCTAGAGAAGGATGTGTTACCAGCGTTCATACGTTACATACTTATACTAATATATTTCAGGTAGAAATGTTCATTTTTGGTAAGAATGTTGATTTCAAATGTCATATGTCATAGACAATGAGCTGTGGACTTGTTGGATTGATTTTTAAATGATATCGTATTTGTTGAGATATTATTGATAAATACCTACTTTACAACTTGATATTATCTAAAATATAGCAAAGGTCATGCTGAAATTTTTTCATATTTTTTCATGTTTTCCATAGTTGTGCTATTATTGCAAAATATGAACTGCATAACTTGACGTTGTCTTAAAATGTAGGAAAGATTATGCTAGAATTTTTTCCGTATTTTTCATTTTTATATTTATTTCTAACATTTCTCATTTTTATATAATTTTTTCGATTTTCTATGAATGTTTTTCAATTTCCACTGGGTGCGTAATTTTTATGTAAACCAGTCAAAAATCGGTAAAACCGGTCAATTTCGAATTATTTTGCTTATATTTGACCTTCAAATTCAAAAAAATTGATTTTACAGTTCATTTACTAATTTTCAACGAAAATCGCTACCACCGATGTCAGAGTGATTTCCGACTTCGGTGCGGTAATATAGACCCTGGTGGCAATCTTGCTCCGTGTCGGATGCAGACACGAAGATGCAAAGTGCACCACCGTCCAGTGCACTAGTGATCCTTCCCCTCTTCCCTTTTCTGCAGCGCAGAGGCCACGACAGAATCATTCGCGATCGACGCATATTACAGTGGCACTCTCAGCACGGTCAACACGGACGTTGATGGCGCATTGCCACACATGCAGCATCGATCGAGAGCCTGATATTGACAGAAACACTGCAGCACCGTCACCTGGAATTATCTGCAAAGAACGCTAGCCCAATTAAATTGAAAGCAAGTTTGGCATGCTGATGGAGATGCAGTACTACTAGAAAGAGAGTGATGATGCAGATGTGAACCGGTTCAGACTTGAGAGAGCAATATATTATACAGTACCTGCTCCGATTAGTTTCTGCCTCTCCTTGATGCTTTTTTTTAAGAAGGAAGGAACAGTAATAGCATTAGCATCTTTGCAAGTCATTAGCCTAGAATTAATTAAATGAGAACATTAACAGTTGAGCTGCAATTTAGTTTACAAGAAAAAGAAAAGAAAGTGATACCTATGGTTCTGCCATCATCAGATCTGAACCATCTGATGAAATGCAACAGCACACGCGAGGTGGAGTAAATATCTGGACTGTATGTGTGAAGAGTACGGGGGGAACTTTCCAAGTCGAAGGCAATTAACTTAATCAAGGATCGATTGAAATGTTCCTACCAACTGAAAAGGAAATATGTGATCATATATATCATAGTAATTCATACATATGAATCTGTGTATGGAATACAAATAATCCTAGAGTCTAGCTCAGGGCAGCAGCAGCCATCATCATGCAGATTTGGACGCTTCACTGAAAGTCATGTGGGATGCCCTCGATCGATATACCCTGTTTTCCCCAATGATGCGCACAGTGAGCTAGCTAGTATGGGCTGACACTGTTTCCCCAATGTGAGGTCAGACGAACACTGTTGCAACAAACCGAATAAGATTTGGAAGATCGTGCACCGTGAGCATGGTGCTACACTGCTACTAGCCTACTACACAGCTACAGTGAAGCTTGAGAGCACGCTTGGACCACTTCGATTAACGATTTTCAGTTCGGAAGGGAATAGGTAGATACATAACTATGGGAACTTTACTGGCCCAATGTTGTATGGCACGTCTAGCTCTGACCACAGACTTAAGTAACAATGGTCAAGAGACAAAACGGCTACGTATGGAACCGTGGTCGACAATATCCATCTATCCGATTACCCAAAGCCGCTGCAGCAGGCAGGCAGCTATCATTAGGGGTGAAAACAGAATACAAACTTTCTGACCGTTCCGAAGAAAAACGGAAACAGAAGTACTTTTTAGAAACGGAAGCGGAAACGGAAATTTTTTTCTGGAAACGAAAACAAAAATGAGAGAGTCAGTTCTGATAGAAAACGAAAATTCCGTATAATCCTATTTGGAAATTCCAAACCGATTGAAGCCCAACACGAGGAGGCCCAAGCGGCAAGCACAACTGACCATCCAAACCCTAGCGCTCTTAGACCATCTCCAAGCTTCCTTCCCTCATTCCTTCCCACCTCTCAAGGATTCCTTCTGAAAAAATCATCGCAATGATTCCTTTCCCCATTCCCTTCCCTTCCCAAAAGTACCTAACTTTACCTCATCCTCTCTCATCTCAGCCAGCAATTCTATATATTCAGGGGTTCCATTCATCATGATACTCACTCACAACCCATTGCCAATCTCAGAAACTCACCCAGTGAACGTAACCATGAGTTCTTTGAATCCATTAAGTCGTGAGTACTTTTCGTCGTCAAGTGATGACGACGAGGTCCTCATTCTCATGGCAGCAGCAGCGGAGGAGGAGGAGGCAGAATCCAGAATCCGTCGAAGGGGGTCGGTTCTGGGACATGCAGTTATGAATAGAGGTCACCGTGAAGGAGCGGCTAGGCTCTATGTTGATTACTTCGCGACTTCCCCTGTGTATGGGCACACATTGTTCAGGCGGAGGTACTAAACCCGAACATCTCACGAAAATGGATGATGCATAGGTAATGCTTGTTTTTATGGGAATTTGTATGATTTTGTGTTACGCAGGTTTAGGATGAGCCGATCCCTATTTTTACGCATAGCCGAAGCGGTCGAAGGCCACGACGATTGGTTCAAGCAAAGCAGGGATGCCACCGGGAAGCTCGGCTTGGACCATCTGCAGAAGATGACGGCATCTATTCGTCAGCTAGCGTACGGTGTCCCTGCTGACGGTGTGGACGAGTACCTACGGATTGGGGAAAGTACTGCGCTCCAAGCTGTGAAGAAGTTCGTAAAGGCGGTGGTGGAGGTGTTCGGCGAGCAGTACCTTCGTTCTCCGAACGCAGCTGACACGGTGAGACTCCTACAAGTTGGTGAGCAAAGAGGTTTCCCTGGGATGCTTGGTAGCATCGATTGTATGCACTGAACTTGGAAGAACTGCCCTAAAGCATGGCAGGAGGCTTTCACAGGGCATAGCCGGAAGCCTTCCATAGTCTTCAAGCAAAATTAAGAAGTATGGCAAAGTCCACTATGGCAAAGTTCTAGTTTCCATTTCAACCAAATCTATATGACAAGCAAATCTATATGCCCGGAATGTCCAATATGGCAAAGTTCTAGTTTCGATTCCAACCAAATCCCCCCACATCCCTTCTTTTCCCCATCTCTACCACTTCGCGAGATCCAAATCGAACCCAGATCTACGGTGGTCCAAGGGGAATACCTCAGCCAGTGCAGACCGAACTCGTCCACCTCCGCTCCGGTGGGTGCACCGGATCTGCTTCATCGCCGGAAAGGTCACAGTCCGGTTCTTGCACTCGCCGCTTCCCTCCCGACGCGGGAGAGGGAGTTTGTTGCTCTCCCGAGATGCGCGAGACGACGAAGGGAATGCACAGCGCGCCCGGCCATGGGTGGTTCCTCTCTCCTATCCCAATGGATTCCCTTCCGGGACGGGGTGCCATTGCAGCCGCGCAATCCCTTCCCTCGCCTTCCCTTTCCCATGCGGACGGGAACGGGACGGACGACGGGACACGGTTGGAGACAGTCTTAGGCTCTTAGTCCCTCCCGGCCTCTCGACTCTCCCTCCTGTTCCCTCCACCACGCCACGGTCGCCACTCTCCCAATTGTCCCTACCGCGCCGCCCCCGGCCGTCTCCACGGCCCCCGACCGCCCCCACCGTGCTGGCCTTGATCGGAATCCCTCCAATCTCCCATCAGATTGCAGTTATCTGCAGCAAATTTTAGGTGAGCAACCAACTCTAAGCTCTAAATGCTGCTTCCTTTGCAAGCCTTCTTAGCCAGCAGATAAGAGAAATGTGTTTTCATTTTTATGATATGTATGTTGTACCATATTTGTCAAAAAGGCATGCTTTTGTTGTTCTCACTAACGATGCAGTTATGCCTTTTCTGTACATAATCTAGTTTAATAATCTCGCCCTAGGTGCACAAAAAGTTTGATGTTCCTAAAGGATGACTTGATCCGATGGAATATTGTTAGTACTAATCTTGTTGTCTAGGTTGTTTAACGTTTATTTGTGTTTAGCCGTTACAAGTCATGGATTGCATAGTGCTGTGCTTGTACGTATGGCAGTATGTGTGTGTTAGTCTTCTAGTCTGAGTGTGTTAGCATGCATGGAGAGCCCAAGTCCTGTGGTAGACGTGGAGAAAGAAGCGGCGCAGTTAGTTGAGGCCTGCGGATGTGTGTGTGCTTCTGGAGTTCTGCATGGGTGTGTCAGTGGCTAAATGTGTGCATGCATATGCACTAGAATAAGAGCCAGTTAGTGGAGTTTGCATGCAGCACGGAGTGATCAGCACGTCTCGCGTGCAGTGGAGCCGAGTCCTCAGGAGTGAAGTTCGCAAGGGGCGCGTGTGGCCGCAAGGTGTGCGTGGCGAAGTCGCCGAGCTACTCCGCAGAGGACGTGGGCGATGGCGGCCGGAAGACGTGGGCAGGTTGGAGACGGCGAGCCGTAGCTATTAAGCGCCAGGCCTATTTAATCATGTATTTGGTCATTAATTATGAGTAGCAATAAGAGAAGCACTAGGTGTACTATTGTGCCAAAAACCTTCTCTGTGTTTTGCTCTTCCACGTGAAAGTGCTAGCTACTTGTGAACACTGTGATCGCGTGAGTGATTATCGGTTCTAACATTTGGTATCAGAGCCGAAGGTGAAGATCCATGCCCAAGATGATGACGCGTTCCAACGTCTTTGGGAGCAGCGGCTCGGCGATGAAGCAAAGATCGCCACCGGCGGTGAAGGAGAGCTCAACCGTCTCGCAGTAGATTCCCATGCTCACCAAGAGCAACTATGTCATGGGCTATCAAGGTGAAGGTCTACATGAAGGCACAAGGTGTGTGGGAAGCTGTCGAGCCCAAGGCCACCGACACTCGCTTGGACCAGATGGCATTGGCGGCCATCTACCAAGGGATCCCCGACGAGATGCTCTTCATGTTGGCCGAGAAGATGGCGAAAGAAGCATGGGAGGCATGAAAAACATGTACATTGGTGCCGATCGTGTCAAGGAGGCGCGCACGCACCCTCAAAAGTGCGCTCGAGGGTTTGCGATGAAGGACACAGAGTCGGTAGATGACTTCGCCATGAGATTGACGACTCTCGTCAATCAAATTCGTGGCCTTGGCGACAAGATGGAGGAGAGCTACATCGTGCAAAAACTTCTCCGAGCTGTTCCTAACAAGTACCAGCAGATTGTTTCCACCATCGAGAAATTTGGGGACATGAAGACGATGACGGTGGAAGAAGCGGTCGGACGGCTCAAGGCGTACGAAGAGCGTGTGCGCGTTCACGACACCGACAACAATGACGAACATCTTCTCCTCACTCGTGCTCAATGGAAGTCTAGGTACAAGAACAAGGATGGCAGTTCAAGCTTTGGGAAGAAGAAGAGCACGTACGACATATCGAAGGTGCGTTGTTACAACTGTCAAGAATATGGACACTTATCTCGGGAGTGCCACAAGCCGAAGAAGGAGAAGGCATTTCTTGCTGATGCGGATGAGGAGCCGACATTGCTTTGAAGCTCGGCAAGGAGTTGCTCAAAATAACGACAACAAGATTAGGGGGGTGATTGTTAGTACTAATCTGTTGTCTAGGTTGTTTAACGTTTATTTGTGTTTAGCCGTTACAAGTCATGGATTGCATAGTGCTGTGCTTGTACGTATGGCAGTATGTGTGTGTTAGTCTTCTAGTCTGAGTGTGTTAACATGCATGGAGAGCCCAAGTCCTGTGGTAGACGTGGAGAAAGAAGCGGCGCAGTTAGTTGAGGCCTGCGGATGTGTGTGTGCTTCTGGAGTTCTGCATGGGTGTGTCAGTGGCTAAATGTGTGCATGCATATGCACTAGAACAAGAGCCAGCTAGTGGAGTTTGCATGCAGCACAGAGTGATCAGCACGTCTCGCGTGCAGTGGAGCCGAGTCCTCAGGAGTGAAGTTCGCAAGGGGCGCGTGTGGCCACAAGGTGTGCGTGGCCGAGTCGTCAGAGCTACTCCGCGCAGAGGACGTGGGCGTATGGCCGGCCGGAAGACGTGGGCAGGTTGGAGACGTGCGAGCCGTAGCTATTAAGCGATGTGCCTATTTAATCATGTATTTGGCTGTTAATTATGAGTAGCAATAAGAGAAGCACTAGGTGTACTGTTGTGCCAAAAACCTTCTCTGTGTTTTGCTCTTCCACGTGAAAGTGCTAGCTACTTGTGAACACTGTGATCGCGTGAGTGATTATCAGTTCTAACAAATATGAGATTAAAATTATCGTGTTGCGTAAATTTGAGAAGACTCTAATATATTGGCATCAAACAATTTAAGCTCAGTTTTTTAGTGCCCAACAATTTAAGAGAGCAGAGTGTTGAAACAAAATGGGAGTCATCACAGGTCTCAGCTGAGATGGAGAAGGGTCAATTGCATGTGTGTACCTGGGTCATATTAGAGGTGAATCTGGTCATGATATGCAATGTGTCTTGTCCTTAAGGGATTATGTTTTCTACATGTTTCTGACCTAAGTCTCTCTAAATGTGCTTACATGGGGACCTATGCTTTGTTTGAAGATATTGCCATCGTTTACCTAAAAACAAGGCACAACCTGTTGATCAAGGTTGTTAGTTTTTCCAGGATGTAGTCTGAAAATTTTGTACGCCCTGCAAAGTGAACCTATGTTTGGTAATTTATTCTCTTACTGAAGCTCTGTCATAACATTGGTACTTTGGTTTGTCTGGATAGCAAGATCAAAACTTTCATGTATTCACGTGTAGTGTTATTTAAACCGTATGTTTGGCATCAATGAATCATTGCTATTCCTAGTGATATTTGTCGCCTGGTCTATCCCAAGTGTAGAATGTGGTGTTCGCCGCATTCCTTGGTCTATCTGTGTACTTTTGATGTTTGCTATGTGTGAACCGGGTTAGGCCTCCACAATAGTGATGCTCTAGGTTAGCTTTAGCCTCGGTATGAATGTTTGATCTCAAAGCCTTGACGCCCTCTTTAAATATTTATGCCTAATGGCCTAATATCATATACTATGTTCTTGTAGAATTTTTCGCTTTCGTTTCTGTATTCGCTCTATTGTATTCCGCATCCGTTTCTGGAGTTTCCGATTTCGTTTCTGTTACTGGTAAAAAATATAGAAATGAAAATGGAACGACTATTTACCGACCGATTCCGTTCCGTTTTAATCCCTAGCTATCAGCGTGTCACTGGGTGTTCGGGCAACCACAGCAAAGGCAAGGATGTAGAGTAATTCTGTCGTGGAATCATCCGCCTCTTCAGCTCTAGCTAGTGGCAGAACGGGTCAAAATCCCTTGCTCCAATCGGTCATCTCGCGTGGCTACAGTTGCGAGCTTGCCGTTGCTCCCCAGCCATGCCTCTGGCCCAATAGTGCCACAGCCCTCATGTCTCGGGGCAGAGCCGGTCCTCGAGCTATCTAACCGAGGTCTAAAATCGAAATGCCATAAATATTTTTTTGAAAAATCACTAAAAATATAGATTCAATGTAAAAACAGCTGGTCCAATCTGAGGCTTGAGTCATGACTGGCTTCGTCCCTACCCGCGTCAGCGTCTCGACCACTTGTGGAATCGTTAAATGCTATTGAATTTACTCGAGCCGAGCTCGAGTCTACTCAAGCTTGAGCCGAGATGAGTTTAAGTCAAGTTCAGTCTCAGATCTCAATTCAAACTCACTTAAGCTTGGTTTAAACTTCTATCGAACTCAAGCTTGAATGGCCATGTTCGTTCAAACTCGACTCATTTACAACCCTAAGTGTGACGTGAGCGCCTAGCTTTTTTTTTCTCAAAAGATTGGCAAGAGCTCTGTTCTTCTTTTAAGAGAGAGACAAGAACAAGAGTAACATTACAGCAGTTATTACAACTTGCCGGCTACATTGGACAGCAAATGGGTGGAAAGACTGGATACGCAACAAGCTGACTGGCTCTGAAGCTAGCAGCACAACCTTAGTAGACCTAGGTTTAGCAAGACACGAGGAGATCGATATAGCGTGAAACCCAAAACAATTGCCGCCTTGCAGTGAAAGGTTCCGCAGCCACCGACAATCGCCGCCTGCTCTTTTAAGACTAATCTTGCTTGCTTCAATTAGCAGCCTGGTCCTTGCGTATGCATGCTACTCATCTGGACTGAAACGCCTTCAGGCGCCAATTGAGAAAATGCTGCCTGGACGTAAAAGGATAACTCCTGACTGGGCCATACTTTTCCCGCTAATCTGTGCACAAGAGATACCTATGAATTTTTGAACAGGAGATAGCGGAGCTCTTCCCTGTAGGGCGATGAGTGAACCGAGCTGCCAAGCAGGCTCCCGATGATTATCTTGACCGCTGGCTATTTCCAATCCGATGTGTAGATTATACGCAGTAGTATGTGGATCACGGTCATTGCTCCACGCCGATTCTCGGCTAGTCACGTCCTGCAGAATGAGGCCGAAGACCGTCTATACCGTTTGATATCGGTTGTTGAAGCTGCATGCGATCATTACTTTCTTTCCAAATAGTCATCTCTCTTCGGCGTTGCTTCGGATTGCTGATTCGAACAGACTGCTGAGAGCCCAAGCTTTGCGAGGCCCGCGTCCCATGCATCCCTCCCCGCGCCGGTCGCGTGTGCCTCCCCGTTCCCAAGGACCAACGCCTACACCCGTGGCCAGCGCGGCGGCTCGTTCGTCGCAGCTAGGGGTGGTAACAGAGGCTGCATTCTCGCCGGGAGTACTCTCCCGCCCCCCGTCCTCGCGATCCAAAATTTTCCGGTCCCCATCCCCGTTCCTGCCTCGGGGAGAAAATCCCGTCCCCATCCCTCGTTCGGGTATCGGAACTTTGCCGGGGACCCATTCGCTGAAAATTTCACACAAGAGAAGAGCTCTTATAGCCATTTTAACTCTAAAATCATATCAATAGACAAGGAAAAACAATGCATGCATTCATTGAAGATTATGTTGTCCCGTTTATGAAAATGTAAATATGATGGGCTAGAGAATATGTTTGTAATCTAATAACTAAATTGGACTAAACTAAATTTAGATCCCCAACCGGGTCCCTGCGGGGAAAAAAATTCCCCGTCCCCATCCCCGCCATCCCCGACGGGGGAATAATTGTCCTGCTTCCATCCCTCATGGCGACAATTTCTTCTCATACCCGGCCCCCTATAGAGAATTCTCACGGGGATCGAATGGGTCCCCATTGTCACCCCTAGCCGCAGCCCACATTGGCTTGGCCCAAGGCGAGGCCTGCAGCACGTGCAGTGTGTGTGCAGCCGACGTGGCCAGGTTCGAGCTCACGTCACGCCGGCGCCATCGCAGAATCCAGCAGGTTAGCCGCGTCCTGCTTGCTTGACACCGTCTCCGTCCGTGAAAATTTATGTATTGGTTTCGATCCGCTCGACCAGTCCTTGGCTTCAAATTCGGAATTTCGGAGTATGCTTTAGCTGAGGAAACCTGCGAGAAACGTCTCTGATCATGTCTTGTTTCCGGTCCCATCTGGAGCGGCTTTATGGTCTGTTTGTTTTAATTTTTAATTCTAAATTTTGGCTCTAAAAGCAGAATAAAAAACAAACAACCTGATTCTAGAATCCGATTCTCACAATTCATCCCCATCCATATACATTAAAATCCACAATCCACTTCATATGTGTTTTTGGATTCTAATTTTTGGAGAATCAGCTTCTCTATAACCACAATCCAAAATCAGCTTTTAGAGAATCCAAAGTTTGAAACAAATGAACCCTTAACCCGCTCAGATGTTTTATGTATAGCTTCTGCTTAAAAGAAAAGCAGGTTGTCTGCCGACGGGAGAATTCTAGATAGCTTCTCCCACAATCAGAATCTGATTTGTACACAGAATTAGAAACTGTCACTCACCTGATTATGCAGATTCTGACTCAGATTTTGCGAGTTCCGCCTCTCACAAGTCGTCCCTAGCCCCTCCACCACCCTCATCCGCTCATCTGTCACCGACGCCGATCAATAATCAGCACAGACAATCAGGATTGCTGAACGACCAAATTCTCCAATCAGCAGATTCTTCAGACAGCCGTTTCTCCAAACAGCTGACTACAATCTAGAATCTGCACAATCAGATTCTATCTCGAAGAGGGTCTTTGTCCAATTGAGTGGATTTTTTTGCACTAAAAGTACCTAAAAATAGTACTCCCTCGTAAATAAATATGAGACGTATAGTTTGAATGACCTTATTTAAAAATATAAAGATTGCATGTAGATTTGATGAGCCTTCATACTATACCCTATTTATTCCTTCAACTATATGCATTTATTCACATTAGCCATATAAATTATTATCTCTTATCTTCCAAAGCAATTAAGAGGGGTATGTAAATCATTTTTTTATATCTTTCTCAATTTAACCGCAACTTTAATTCTAGTGCAATGTTGTCGGTGTTTCGTATAACCGGCAAGTAAATTTGTAAGTCAAGGGGCCACGCGTTTCCTCTCTTTGATGGTTGACTCAGGGAGCCCAAGATGTATACTGGTTCGGACCGAATATCCCTACGTCCAGTTCGTGGTGGTGGTTTTTATTGCTCGGGGTGCGGTGGATTACAAGGGATTACAAGCGAGGGCTAAGGACAGACCCTTAGAGCTCGTCCGAGCGGGGGAGCTCGGGATGTTCGTTTGTGTCTTTGACTTGCTGGAGATCGGACGTGTTTGCTTGGGTCGGGGGCGAATGCGAGTGCGAATGCGAAGTGCGGGGGTTGAACGTGAAGAGGTAGTCCAATCCCCTTCTCCGGGGGCCCTGCCTCCCTTTATATAGGCTAAGGGGGCAGGTTACACGGGAGTTTGGAGAAAAAAGGTAGGCGTACGCTACGCCCGGGAGTCCCGGTCTTCGGTCCTAGCGACTGTCGATTGACGGGTCCCTGCTCATCCCACGCCTGGGTGGGTAGACACGGCAAGCGGCATTCCGTCGGGAAGGGGTGCACCTACCCTCAGGCACTGCTGATGCCGACGTCTTCAGGCGCGCTCGCTGCCGCCTCAGAGGGAGCACGCTTTTCACAGTGCTCGACGGGCGAAGGGACCGGCGCTGACTTAGCGGCCCCTAGCTACCTTGGGAAGGAGCCACCGCCTCAAAGATGGCCGCTGTGTCCACGGGGCGTGGAC